>JAOTAV010000004.1:376107-413031 GCA_026546445.1 Cyclargus thomasi | reverse complement strand
AGGAACCATTACAAGTAAATGCAGTTTTATTAAGACTTTAACTATTTAAATACAACCAAAACAGACATTTGAGTACGTAACGCTCTACCGCATTGCAAGGCTATTCAAAGTATAATTTGAAAAAAACGGTACTATGTTATTGTGTGTATTATTAGATATTAATATATGTGGGTATTATTAGATATTATTTATGTAGCTCTTACCCGCGGCTTTACCCGCTTTTTCAAATATTCTGTCATAGTCGTGTTCTCGGCTTTTTAAAAAGGTGTCATATTAATTTTTGGCCACGAATTTTTGTTTTGGTTTTAAGGTCTGTTGATGAAGCTGGAGGACATGCATTCCATGAAAGAATATCTATATTATATTATAGGGGTCTTTGCGTTTTTTAGAAAGGACTTGGACCACGATTAAGTTTTAAGGCCAGATAATTATTAATAAAGCGCATTTTCCTAGGTTTTCATCGCGCTCAAAGAACTATCAGGCTGCGCTGTTAATTTTACTGTCTTTAGCCTAGCCTAGCCTATGAAAGAATTAAATTAAAAACAATTTCTTTTTTTTACTCGTATATGTATGTTTGTGTGTATGAATGTATGTATGTCCATTTCTTTGGCATGCCCTACAGTCCAAACGGCTGGGTGGATTTTAAAATGTAAGGTGTCGTTGGATTTGACTAACTTGTAGTAGTGACATAGGCTATATACATTTTCAAAACGACGCCCGCGAGCTAAAGCTAGTAAAAAGACGAGTCCAGAAATATATAATATATATTTCTGGACATATTTTATATTATATATTTCGCCCGAACAAAAAAACAAAATATGAAATATTAAAAGTACTGAAAAACAAAATATTAAAAGTACTGAAAATTCTGAAATAAAACTATTATTAAAAGTGCTGTAGGCGGGTACAAACTACTCTGTTTTTCACTACAGGGGGGTTATTATAACATCTTATTCCCAGCCAAATTCCAGCCAGTCAACAGTCACCTGACACTAAATACGTGAAGTTTGACGTTCCCTAATGTCACCAACACATTTAAAATCCTTTGGTTATCTATAACTTGGCTGGGAATAAGAGGTCATAATAACCCCCCAGGCCACAGAAAGATCTACCAAAACTACGTTTGTCACCGCATGCGGCACTATAAATGATTAAGTTAAACTAATTTAAGTGTGATAGGTTCTTTTTTTTTTGGTTTTTAAAGCAGATAATTTTTTTGTTTTACTTTTACTCTAAGTTTGTATATTTTACTTTGTAATTTTTAGTAAAACCAAAGACCAATTATCTTATTCCTCTTTGGTAAAACATAATAAATTGTATTTAATTATTTCAAAACATTTATTGTACCTGTTATAAAATGACTACTCTAAATTAGTAGAGTAACTGGTCAATTTCATGGTAGAGTAGCCCGGCCAGTGACGCGTTGTCTACGGATATCCTACCGATATCGTGGGAAATATGGTTTCCTAGTAGGATTCTACTTAATAACTCTAAAAACTTATTTTTTTTTATAAGGCTTCTTTATAGTGTTCGTGAAATATATATATATATTTTTTTATTTTTTTTATGAAAAAGGATGACGTTGGATCACTGGCCACAAAAATCGCAAAACAATGTAAACTTCAACATAATAATAAACCTTACTTATAATTTAAGTATGTACGCTATACATAAAATTCCATTTGATATGAATATGAATATATGCAACCCAAAAATAAAATGTTTTGAAAGACATAGCCACTAAATAAAGAATAAACTATTTTTAATATAACAATCAAGGTCGTAACTCGTAAGTCGTAACTTCCTGCTAAAATTACGATAATAAAGGTTTAGTACATGTGCAATATAGTATTACTTTAAAACTTTATGGTATAATTCTATCTTAAACATTTGATGACGCATCTGTGCTAACAATAGAAATAATTAAATAACGTTACGTCATCAACATGTTAAAACAAAAAAAAAATACTGTAAAAACAAAATTGAATACATAAGTGGAAGAAGTAGGTAACTAACATTTTTACAGCCTTCGAATAAATACTATTTTTTCCCATGCAATTGCAACAAATCCTGTAACTTAAATATTTTAATATCTATCATATCCATATAAACACATAGAATCCACATTATTTTTATTTCAAATAATTTTTCTAGTCCTAAAGCGTCCATTTACGAAAAAATCCGTGTTTTTTAATGTTAGTTACCCGCTTCTTCCACTCATGTCTTCAGTTATAATAAATTAAATTATTTACTAAAAATTACAAAGTGAAATATACAAATTTAAAAATATGAAAAAAAAATGTCTTTTATCACTTTTCAAAGATGTAAAGTTACAAAATACGCTGATAAAGTAAGTTCGATAATTTCGTCCGCTTACTCGACGCCTCCATAGCTCAGGGGTTAGAGCACTGGTCTTGTAAACCAGGGGTCGAGAGTTCAAATCTCTCTGGGGGCAATATCAAATTAGCTTTTTTGTAATTAGCTGTTGTTGTGTGTTGTATTATCTGTATTTAAACATACTATTAATGTTTTTATCAGCTAAAATGTTCATCAGGAAGATGGATGTAGTTAATCAAGATTTACATGTCAAGCTATGGCGTACTTTACCTAAACAGGCAACATTAATTGACACATTATGTGACATTATGACATGACATACTTGTGAGTACGTACTGCGTGTCGCCGACGTGTCCACATACGCCCTCGGCTAGTGCCGAAGATGGCCGACACCTTATTGCGGCTCGCGCAACAAAAATACTAAGACATTAACAGCATAAAGAGAGTTCCAGTCCGAGTAAGCCCCATTTAGTTAGACTGCCGTCTTTCAACATTTCCTGTGCTCTGAGCAACGCTAAGGACACGGGACCGCACAGGTTTCCTCCCCTACGATCCCAGCCCGGCCTTCGCCCTCATGGCGCGGCGCTTTCCGCCCTGTCTCCGGGGACTTTCCACAGGGTGAGAGAACCACGAAGGTTCAGTGTGTAACCCCGACGATCAAACTGGTCGGAACTCCCGTTAAAAAACACGAGAGCGCGTATATATACCGTGCGATGTAAAAAACATCGATAGCGCGATGTAGCAATTCACTAATATATCTAAATTACATTGTATTAAGACAACAAAATTAAGGAGGATCGGTAACTTAAATATTTTTCGTTTATAAAAATACACTCATTTGCTTATTATTCTCAATAATCTTTAAATTGTTATATAAATGTTATCAGCACAAGAATGGGTTACACAGCGCCATCTATCATTGATCCTTGGAACTAAACTGGTTATGATGAACAATATTTTACGAAGCTATTTATGTTCTAATGTTTCAAACGCATCTATAATTTATTAGTTAAATTTTTGTAAATGGCAGGTAAAAAAAGATTTCTTTATTTATCACCTTAACAAGATCTTTTTAAAACTTCCTAATACGAGTATAAAACGATATTCCTTCCATCCACGAAATCCATGGAACAACAGTGCCTGTCTTCCAGCTTCATCATCAGACCTTCAAATTTCATCGCGGTACATATTATTATATTTTCATAAGAACTTCTAAATACTACGATGTTGTTCGATGTTGTTACATGAATCCTGAGAAGAGAGTAGTAAAATGGACAACATAATTTCTATAAATGTATTGTTTACTATATTTTAATATCTATAAACTACTAGCGTTTGCCCTGCGACTTCGTCTGCGTTAATATTCCCTGTTTTGTTGTTTTAATTTTCCAGAATTTTATTAACTCTAAACCTCACGAAGTCCTTTCCTTTCCAACGAATGCAAAACCGTGGAAATCGGTTGGAGCGTTCTGGAGTTATATCGCCAGGAAGGAAAACCCGACTTATTTTCTTGATATAATGGTTTATAGACATATATTAAAAATATTTTAGATAAGTAACATCGCATAATCTGTTATGTAATACCATAGAGGAAATCAAATAATTGGTCTATGGTAATACTAAACGAACGCGGATATGTTTTGGTCGAGACGAAAACTACAATAATATAATTATATAAACAACAACAATAAACAAATTATTAAATTATCTTCAGAATGCGATAAAAAAATATAAAAACAAGATAGCAATGTTTTATATATGATAAAAAATATTAATTTTTTTATGAGGTTCTTAAAATTATAAATTCAGTTTAAAATTAACTCTACAATGTAGAGATTAAATTGTGTTTCTTTATCCGTATTCAGTATTCTGTACAATGTTTTATATATGCGATGACGAATGTGTTCTTTATATATAATACATAATATTGTTAATGATAAAGTGTTCGTTAGTTTGTATGTTCGTCCTTCCTTTACGCATAAACTAAACGACCAAGCGACTTCATTTTTGGCATAAAATTAGTTGAAAAGATGTAATAACATTGACACATGAAAATTCATACTTTTAACAATTTTCGGATTCCACGCTTCCACGCATTCCACGAAGACGCGGATCTAAAAAACCTAGTTTTGATAACACATTTAAATTTAAAACAATACTGATTATAATTCAATTATAATTCTATCAACTTTAACCTATGATCAAATTTTATAAAGATTCACAGTTACCGTCTAAAAAGTGGTACCGGCACCCCGCTTAAGCGCGATTCCGCTCCTAGTCGCTCCGAGACCACGATTTTAACTTTTGTACAATTTTGAGCTTTATTTTGATTTTGATTTAAGTTGTTTTGTGTTAGATAGTCTTGGTGACATTATTTTATTCAACTTTGAAGGGAATGGTGCAATTTATTAATATTTGATCGAAGACTTCAACTGATACACGTATCAGCCACGAAAGAAATACGATGGCGAATTTGTATCAAATCAGAAGTACCATCGAGGAAACTGATTTATTGCCATTTAATTGACCTACGTCATTTGGTCAGAATATGTCAATTCCATGTTAGCCGTGATCTCGATCGACTTATCGCGCCTAACTACCTTAGACGGCAATCTAGCTGTCTTCTCTTTTTTTTATATTTAGAGGGCAAGCGAGCAGACGACTTTCCTGATGGAAAGCAACTGGCGTCGCCGATGGTCACTTGCGACATCCGACGAGTCGCAAGTGCGTTGCCGGCCTCTATGAGGGAATAGGGAATAGGAATAGGCTTAAGGGATTAGGGTAGTTGGGCCACCGCTAAACTCTCTGAACGAAACAGCGCAACGCCGTTTCACTCCAGTTTTCGGTGAGGCCGTGGTATTACTCCGGTCGTGCCGGCCTATTCGTGCCAAAGCATGGCTCTCCCACGGCAAAGATCTCTGTTGATAAATAAAAGTTAATCAACTTCTATGATAGTACAGAGCTACAGTTTCTTATCAATACTTTTTGTATATCTCGTAAAACCTAACTAAAATACGTTTTTAGTGGAGATATTTTCGAACGAGCTTCAGTGTCTTTAAAAAGACGAATTGTTTCGCATTGCTCACACAAATGTAAGATCCGAGATTGAAAAAAAAAACGTCCATGTAAGGAATCCTTGTCCACTGGCCTTAAATACAACTTTGCTGTTAGAGGTACAGAGTTTCGAATAGTTTGCTTGCTGCGTCCGTGATTCTTAATGAGAATTTGTGGGTCGGCCGTTGAAAAAGCAACTGTATTCTGTTGTTATAGATTCTGTATTCGAATGTGGTTGTTAAGATGCGCGTGCGCAGGTGTTCAAGCGACTGGTCGTCGCCACGGCTACCACTCTCGGATATGGTATTTCATTTAAAAATTTGCTTACACTGACCAAGACGATACATAAAAACCTCGATGGAACTGATAATAAATGGCAAATTTGTTGACCGTATTGTTTTTGTACGACGAAGATTTCAAAATTCGGCTCAGTTATAATATACGAACAGACTCGTTATGTAGGGTTTCTGTTGAAGTAGTTTTCTTAAAACTCATCTATGTTTTAGCTCGGTAGTTAAACATTTATTCCTCTATCCGAAATATGTATTCATCATTCTCCAATTGTAGACCTTAACAAATCAAAAAAGTAAAAACTCATGTAATATTTAAACAGTGTTTAACTAATCAAGATTCGCTGTTCCTTTCTGTTGTGTGACGTTTTCAATATTCCAGAAAAGGATTTGAAATCTTAATTAGTTAAACACTGTTTAAATATGTTTATGTCTAAGGGAGTAAGTTGTCAACTCTTACGAGATTGATTGTTATAAACAGATAATTGATTAATATAATCTGTTAAAATTATTTTCAATACTTGTAAACCGTTTTGCTTCCATATGGTTTTTATGATTATAATATATGCAAGATCATCCTAACTTTAGTTTTATTATAGAGAAATATATTTTCATTGTCATTGCTAATACGAAAATATTAGGCGTAAGTTATGATAGTGAGTCACATAGTCACATGCAGTGAAATGTTATATTATAAACTAGTTAATGCACGCGATTTCGTTGCGAGAAAATTTGAATGTCACGGGATCCGTACCTTTTCCCGGGATATGTTCATTAGCACCCTCACATTAATTATTTTGTAAAAATATATAGTGTACAGGCACTACAATTTTCATTTTATGTATACTTAGATAGTTAAAAAAAGACAAAATTGTCAGAAATATTTTTTCAGTGAACATATTTTGTTTTACTTTCAAGTACCGACAGCAAGGAGTTCATGGGTTACTATTAGAGAATACACAAACTTACCGATTGTAGCTCATACACTAAATACGACGACACAATAAAAATACGATCAGGGAAGTTGATTCATAACCAGATCGCGCGCTAAGTATTTTGGTCGCGTCTTAATCACGGCTAAAATTGAATTGAAATAATATTCCGACTAAATGACGTCACGACATAATTTTCCGACTAAACGACTAAACAACGTAGGTCCGTCAACTGACTAAAAATTTTCTCAATGGTACATGTAAAATTTAGTTCAAATGTAATGCAGTTATTGTAGCCTCTACTGAATCGTCGATGTTTTTTGTTCGTTATACACACGATCATCGTGCAAGCGTCCACGTATTACGTAATCGACCGTAGAATTTTGACTACTCGCCGATCAATGACGAATATAGACCAACGTCGGCGAACAGCGGCTACCCGCCTCTGTCCTGATATTAGCATCTCTCTATGCAATAACGCTCGCGTGTCTGCATTCGTCGATTATGAGGAGGAATCATAAAAAGTCAATCTTGAGGATTCGGAATTTGGTAGACCTCAAAAGCCTGACCGCCAGTCTCATAAAGAAATACTGAAACATAGTCTCAAGATTCCAGTGCCAAATGTAGAAACCTAATGTCAAATTCCAACAGATTTCGCTCAAACCTGTTTTGGCGCCCAGAAATCGTACAGACAGCAAAATTTGCTGATAAATTCTATGTAGCCTGTACTTGTACTAAAACAGGTGTCTTAGTAATATCTCATTTAAAATTAAAACTATCAGGACCTGTTAAGCCGCTTACTGAGAGTTTCTCGCAACTTTATTTGATAGATGTTGTATGGAGAATCTGTCAAAAAAGTTGTGGATTGTCTAACAGAAACTTTATCAATAAGGCGAAACAGGTCCTTAACATTTTTCACGTAGTCTGTCTAAAACTTTGTACAATACAAAACTGACATTATATAAATATAAAGATTATGCTGATAAAAAAAAATCGAATCCCACCAAAAGTATTCTGTAAAAACCAGGCCAAGTCTGAATTGAGCTGCTAGTTTTTCTATTTCTAAAAAGTAATTAAATCTTGTCAAAGGCGTGCCAAGTCAAAGGTTCTTTCCTGTGATTTGTTTACTATTATAGTTAAATATGTTATGTGACTGGCCTTCGACAATGTTTTAAATGCGAAAGTATGTCTGTCTGTTACCGTTTTGAACCATAACCGTGTAAAAACAAATAGATCAAGTTTTCAAAAATCAAATTAACATAAGCATAATGGAAAATTCATATTAATTGGTACAAGATTATCAAAACAACATCTCCAAATACTTTGGACTTTCATTAAAATTCAAACATAGTCATGATAGCGAACAACAATTTATTTTATCTGTGTAACCGCCCACACAACTAATATTATGTTTATTTATTTTATTGAGTATCAAGTTACATCTTTACCACCTGTTACACAAAAATGTCGTTATATTCGAACTCTCGACACATTTCGATAGTATTCGTTTAAGGAAATTACTGGATTGCGGGAATAAAAGTTGTGGTCGCGCGCGAAAATCGTAATTTTTCCAGGATAAACGCTGTCCTATCCCTATTTCTTTCCATATACTTTGAGTGTTTCCTTGGCATTGGCGTAAAATATATTACGAATTGTATGAAATAGTAACGAAAAGTCATCAAAATACATTCATTTTTGAGCTGAAAAAAGGTGGCAAACAGTCAGTCATTGGGTCAGTAGGTACTAACTACATCTCTTTCAATAAAGAGATACTGGCAAACAAATATATTTAGGGCCTGTTTCACTGCTTACAGATAGTCTATTTTTTTGACAGACAACTTTATTTGACAGATTTTGTATGGAGAATCTGTCAAAAAATATGTCGATAGCATAACAGAAACTTTTACCGTAAGTTTTTAAAGTAAGTCTCTTAGACTAAGAAAAAAATGTTAGCTCCTGCGTCCGCGGCCTAGTGGAAGAAAGATAAGACCCTTGATTCGCATTCGAGAAAGTGCAGGTTCAAACCCCGGTGGAGATGTGTACCAACGAGACATTTTCAGATCTTAAGTACATAATACGAATGCTCGTTGCTAGTGGAGGAGCTATACTTCGGCACGAATGGGCTGGCTCGACCGAAGTGATACCACACAGAAAACTGGCGTGAAACGGCGTTGTGCTGTGTTTCGTTCAGTGAGTGAGTTTACCGGTGGCCCAACTTCCCTAATCACCGTATCCCTATTCCCATTCCCTATTTCCTCATAAAAACGACAACGAAGTGTCCATGGGCGACGGCAGTTGCTTTCCATCAGCTGCTCGCTTGCCCCATAAATATAATTAAAAAAAACTCTCATGTATTAATTCCATGAGCTTATCAGCTGATAGTCATTCTCCAAAGTCATCTGATGTGCTGATAACTAAAGTAGTGATCGATAGTACTCATTACGTTAGCAATTTTTTAAACTTCATTTTTTAGCAAAATGTCAATTCCACATGAGTCGTGATCTGTCAGTTGGGTCTGACATAACTCAACCAAATACTATAATTCGCAATCTAGTTCCGTTTCAGCTTCCGTGATTGTATCTATGACTAAAATTCTCGCAACTAAAATACATAGATTTGTTTCATTATGACGATAAAATGGATCACGCTTGACAAGAATTCAATTATACCTAATATTAATAGTATAATGTTCCATTATATAAAACTAAATCGGGGGATTTTCTTTCTTGTGCTATAACTCCAGGACACACGAATCGAGTTCCAGGGTTCTGCGTTCGTTGGAAAGGTCTCGGGCTCTGTCATTCGTTGACGTCACGATTTTCGATTTCTGTTTGCTGAGTCACAAGCTGCCTTTTGCGAACATGCAGCATGCACAAAGCGCGGCGCGGGTATGGTTAAGAAAACTTCGATACGGCTCTAAGCATACTCTCTGAGCATAGACAAGACCAACGTCTGACCAACTTCGTGAACTACCAAGTCAGGTCACGGACATTCTGTCCTTTCTGCCGTCCTCAAGCTTAAATGCCGTTAACCAACATCTGGGGGGCTATTATGACCATTACAAACCTGCATGGTTCCAGGCAATTCAATATACGGCCAACAATTCCTTAGTTCTTTTTTCGTATTGCAGTGTCTTATTAGAATATTAACTAAATTAATATTAGTATGGATATTAATTCAGTCAGTGGAATCTGTCTATGAATGGATTTTAAACATGTTAGTGATATTAGGCAACGTCAAACTTCACGTATTTAGTGTCACGTGACTGCTGACTGGCTGGAACTTGACTGGGAATAAGAGGTCATAATATGCCCCCCTGATGGAATCTTTTGATTAAAATTATTTTGATGAATGAATTTTTTCATTTATAATTAAGAAAGAAAACTAAAAAATAATTTTGACGAAGTCAGTTCAGTGATATCAACTTGAAGTGAAAATCTTCAAGTTGATATCACTTACAATTAAAAGACTTTTTTATTAACTCACTGATTATATCGGTACAGGGTTTGTTTATTTTCATTTACAAGTATGAAAAAATCTTTAAAACTTAGTCAAAACTATAAATATAACAAACTATCTTGATTTATATCAATTTAAGACGATAAGAACCTATAAATTCTAAAGCTTGTAAGTTGTTTATTCTTGCATGTGTTATTAATTAAAAAAAATGGCATTAAATATTATAACTAGTGCTGTAGAAGATTTTGTTGATTCACAGTTAGCAGTCGTGCATAATGCATTGAAAGATTTAGGAATCAAAGGAAAATAAGTGATAACAGAACCACTAGGTAAAGCGGGAGACAATTTTTAACTAAAGTGAAAATTATTAAAGTTGATGTTGATAATAGTACATTTAATATATTTTTAAAGTTTGTGCCTAGTGGTTCTTCAAGTGAAAATGAGCAGGTTATTCTAGTAACGAAATAATGATGTACAAAGAAGTTTTACCGACGCTTAGAAAACTTCAAGTAGAATTGGATATGACAGAAGATGTTATTAGTTACACTACTTTCTACGGAGCCAGCAACGTGGCAAACGAAAAAATTTTACTAATAGAAGACTTGAAGGAACAAAACTTTATGATGCTAGATAAGCTCAAACCACTATCAGATCAAATTATGAGAGTTGTTCTGCAAAATTTTGCCACGTTTCATTCACTTTCATTTGTCCTGAAAGATAAAGATTCAGATTTGTTTAGCGAGTATTCCAAAAGGCTCATAGACATGAGCTTGTTGTTTGAAGATAGTGCGCAAACTAGCATCGATGAGGCAACGGAACGTTTTGTTGAGATGTTTAATAATAAAAAATATAAAAATATTTTAAATCCTTTATTCGATGAAAAAAGTGTTGAGGAAGTTAAAACATTAAAAGAATTAGATATTCTGTCATTTGTCATGGAGACTCTTGGACAAATAATATTTTGTTTCAAAAAACGGTTAGTGCATTTTATTTCTATTTTTTATTTACTTAAGGACAACCACGCTAAATCCTATAAAAAATATCGACCATTAAGTAATGGAAGTACAGATATTAACATAGTTACATACACACATTATTTGACGTACAAATTAATAAAAAAATTCAGATATCTCAATTATATAGTACTTTTTTTTCTATTAATGTGTGTATGAAACTAAAATATTTATTTTATGTACCTAATTATCAGTGCCACTTTTCGTTGTTATTTTATAATTAGTGCCGTCGCTCATCTATCCAAACCAAATCTTTAGGTTTCGTTTGGTACTGGGACGCTTACACATTTATATATATTATGTTATTATCAATATTTCACAAAATAAAAACAATTTAAAAAATACTATTTTATTTACACAGGATGGCCAACAAAGTGCATCTTAATTGACTACCAATTATCTAAAGCATAACTTCCTGTTACGGATATTTTCTAACTAATATTCAACTACACAGATTACAAAACACGAGCATCACATTACTTTGAATGGCTTGATTTCTACTATTCTACTTTGGATAAATCACTCTCCAAATTTGGACTCATGATCGATGAAGTTTATCCAAAAGATATATTTAATTTATATTTAGCGAGATACGGACTACAAATGTCAATAATGGTTCGAAGTATAATTCTCGCTGGGTCAGAAGAAGCTGCAGCTATCAAGAAGGCAATAGCTGAATCAGAAAATATGGAGCAACTTGGTACCAACGCGGATCAATATTTTGCACCAAGATCAGTAGAAAATTTGAAAGAAAGAATAGAATGTTTTATATATAGTTGTTTAGACTTTGGTTATATTCATCACTCGTGCATTACATTACAATATTATTATCTTTCGATAAAAGGTACCGTAATTGAATTTTGATAGCATTCGTTTAAGTAGATAATTATGATGCGATAGCGTGCCTTATATATAAACATAATTTCAACAAATGCTTTTCTTTTTTTTAAAAAATGGCAGTCAGTTTGAGTGATGCGAGTTTCTTGAGTAAATCTCAATTAAATATAATTTACAGTGTCTTAGAAGATTTAAAACTTAAGGATAAAGAAGTATCCATTGAACCTTTAGGAGCAGCTGGAGACAATTTCGTTGCTGATGTGAGAGTTATCAAGGTTAAAGATGAAGATGAAATAACACACGTTAGGATTATTGCGAAGCTCACTAGTCCCGGAGAGGGTAAAATGAGTGGGATCACTTCGGTGTTCTTCAGCAATGAGATTACGATGTACGTACACATTCTGCCCGCTATGTCGGAACTTCAGGAAAAGGCAGGCGTCGCTTTGAAAAATGCCTTCCAATTTGCCACTTGCTTTGGATTCAGCACTGAGAGTCAGCAGGAAATAATGTTATTAGAAGATTTATCGAAACACGGGTACATGATGCTAGACAAATATAAGCCCCTATCGAACGATACAATAAAACTAGTGCTGACTAAACTAGCCGATTTTCACTCGATGTCTTATGCTATAAAAGATAAATCACCGGATATGTTCAAGGAGTACGCCAAAGGACTAATCGATATGAATGACGTAATGAGTGAGTCTGAAATCAATGGATATAAAATGCTCGGAGAAAGTATCGGTCAAATATTTAATAAAGAAAAATACAAGAATCTTGTGAAGCACTTGTTTTCAATGCATAGCTTTGGGAAAACAAAGAAGTTGAAAGAAGCGGATATTGGATCTAAATATTCCGTTATCGTTCATGGAGATACATGGACTAATAATATCCTTTTCAGATCGGATGTAAGTAATTTTTATAGCATTTACATATGTTGTAGTATCTAAGGCAGAAGTGTACGAGGTATATTTAATTTTATTTAATTGCAGGGTGACAAAACGACGGACTGCATATTTATAGATTATCAATTAGTCAGGGAATCGATGCCAGTTGTCGATATCATGTACCTGATTTTCAATTGTACGGACTACGAGTCGAGGGCTAACCACTACCACGAGTGGCTCGACCACTACCATGAGCAGCTAGAGAAGTCGCTGTTCAACTTCGGTCTCAGAGTCAACAACGTGTATCCGAGGGACAAACTGGATTCTGACATGATGCGATACGCGAAACAAGTGCTGACAATGGCAATCATGACGTTGAGCATTCTGCTCAGAAAGAATGAGGAGTCAGCAAATTTTAAAGAGGCGATGAAAGATACGCAGGAGGTAGAGGAGATACTAGTCGCGATGGAGCTGTCGACGCTTCATATGGAGTCGGTGTCGAAAATCAAGGAGCGCATAGAAGGGTTAATAGATAGTTGCTTTGAACTCGGCTTGGTTAATGCTGTGTAGTGATGTGAATTATAACGAATACAGAGTTCATGAGTACTTATTGCTAGAATTTTAGATTAGATAATTCGGGGCAAAATAAAACTAGCACGGAATAACAATTGTGGAAAAGGAAAAAAAAAAAATATTTTTATTATTATAACATGATTTAACACATTTATAAACTGATTATTAATAGATAAGATAAACAGATAATGGTTATACCTCTAATAATTAAAATTAGGTCACCAGTCTTTTGTCTTTTAAGTTAAAACCTCAGAATCTAAATAATGCGGTCACTTCAGATGACAACGTTAGAAAAAATAAAAAAACTGTTCCTAGTACAAAATTGGCGATCCAGTGCACGCAGTTCCATAGAAATAAATACAAAGTAACAAATCATTCCGTTCCGTACGCCTTCACTCCTGTGCAGTGATCGCGTTCCTTTAGGCTTATCAAGGTCTATGTTTTGAGTAAAATATTTTGCTTAACATCCACGTTAGACCGCATCGCAAAACCCCCATTATATCCAAAGGCGTTAAGAGCATATATGTAATACACTTAGCTCGAGTTAATAGCTAGTTAAATCAGTTAAGCGAATTTCCACAGCATTAAATGAATTAAGGCTGCAGGTCGTTTGCGCTGTTGAGGTGACGCAAATATTTACTTTACCCCGAGCATTCTATCCTCTTAAACCTAAATCTAGGTTTATTGTAGTACTTTTATATCATGACGGTGATTTTACGTAATTTTAAAAAATCTTTAGTTTAATATTTTTGTGCTTTATTTAAGATTTATTTTTTATAAGTCATATAAGAAAAATTCATACGTAAATTTAAAAAACAGGAACTTAACCATTTATATATATGTACATTGTACATATTACATTAAATTATTCAGATGGTTTTCTGGATATTCGATCTATTCTTAAATTTATATGATAACAATTAAATGGTAATAATTATTGTATACTATACAAGATCACACCCGCAACTCAATTGCGCTGGAATCGGAACAAAATGTATCCTAATATGTCCTTCCCCGTGCGGGTCTCCGTATCTCCATCACAAATTTCACCAAAATCGATATCTAATATCGTACAGTTATAAAAAGAGCTTCTTTTGTCTATTGCTTTCATTATTTTTGGCCAATAAAATATGAATTCGAAAACAGAACACAGGGAGGATAAGTCAACGCTACCCCAGGGATGCAGAAAATAGAGAAATCGTCCCAAATAAAATTTCTCACGTCAGAACTGTTACATACTTCCCGTGTATTAGATTCGAGGTAAAATGAGCTTTACACACTTTTCAACAAGTTTTAAATTGCATTGAAGACTTGGAGAATAAAGGAATTTTACGCACGAGTGTCGGTAAAGGAGGAATTGGTAAATTGCTTTTTTTACTCAAAGTAACATTGGCTTTAATAATCATGTGGAAATGCTCCTTACGTATGAGGAGGAGCTTCAAATACAATGTGGAAACTGGAATAACGATTCAAAATTTTTAATTTTTAGGATGTCAAATTACGCATCACAAGTAACCCATGAAGCCTTACATGGGGAAACTTAAGGATGCATTGAATTTTCAAATCTCAATTATATTTGAAGACATGAGTGGAAGAAGCTAATAATTTGCCTTGGGGGAGCCATGCTTCGACGCGAATGGGCCGGCTCGACCGGAGTGACACCACGGCCTCACATAAAACTGGTGTGAAACGGCGTTGTGCTGTGTTTCGTTGAGTGAGTGAGCTTGGAACGAAACTGGCTCCAAACGCTTCTTTTTCACTTATTTTTGTTATCTTATATAAGGTGTAATAAAAATAAGTAATAAAATTTCAAGTTCGTATGTGTCTCTTATACAGGCTGTCCTAAAAGTCAACGTCCAAAGGTAACCTTAGGTAGGCTATGCTATGATATGGTCTCAAAAAACCGCCTCATGTATTTTAAAAAAGGGCAGCGATTTAAAAAAAATAACACTGTAATGAGTTCACGACTACTGTGGCTACAAATAGACTATTTTTCCTTTTTTCTTGTGTAGAGTAGTTATAGATAATGCTCCAACAAATTACAATACAAAACTTACACATAACGTCCTTTATCCTTAGTGAAAGTAGCAGCGCCGAAAGCGAAAAAATAGCATGTGATTTGAGTGGGCAAGTTCAATTATATCATATCTATTAATCATATTATGGGCAATTCGTTATGATTTCGTTACTCAAAGACGGGCTCATATATGGTTTGAGGAGTTTACACAAACTCAATAAAGCAGTTTTTCATTTATGACATTTTTTTTGATAATGAATGCAATAATAATAGCGCATTACTGTATTTCTTTCAAATTAAATTAATAAGATACTACTAAGTAATCGGTAAAAACATTCAACATTTAATAAAAAAAAAGTCACAACGATGCCTCTAATTTTTTTGCGTATGCGTATGCGACGGACTCAGTATTTTAACACACGATACAGAATTCTGTTACCGAGTTCATGTATAAGCGGTTTTTTTTAATTTTGAATATTTATCAACTTACTTTACAATTGTCAAAACATCCGGGATGTTCTGGCGTTTCGCACGAACTCCGGACCACTCCCACGGAACCCATTCTCGGGCTCCACTCCCGGGGGACAGCAAGAGTTCTCACACGGACAATGTAGCGTTAATGCTCCCGATACATATTTAATTTAAACACTCCATTATTACGCGGTTAGTGAGGGGAATATCCCGGCAGTAAAAAAAGCAGAATACCGCAAGTAGAGTTGTTAAAAAAATACCGCATTCAATTTATATAAGTATTAGTTTAAGGAGGCTACATCTCTGAAATATGGTTTTTCATATAAACAAAATCATTTTTGTGTTCGCTGTTAAACCATTTTAAAGAAGTGGTGTAAATCTAATATTTTTATCAAGAAATATAACATGCAAAGAAGCAAAGCTGTTATCTATATCTATACTAATATTATAAAGAGTAAACCTTTGTATTTTTGTATGTTTGTATTGAATAGGCTCAAAAACTACCGGACCGATTTCAAAATTTATTTTACTATTACTTAGATGGATTCTTCCCAATCCGTATAGACTATATTTTATCCCGGAAAATAGGAGTTTTCGTGGTAGTGAAAATTGTGGAGTAAGTCGTCAAAAAAACTACCGTACGTTAACGATTTTCGCGAACGCTGCCTAAATGGCTAGAGATGTATGGTTGACTTTTATAGAACTCAATAATCCCTATAAACGCGCTAAATACGCGATAGTATAAACCAAACTTTTATATTTTAGCCATTGGAACCACTTTTCCATAGAATAAAAGTAAATAAAAATTTGGCCTATGTTTATTGACCATATTATCGTCAAATACTAATCCTCATCCAAATAAACTATTTACTAAGCAATATTGTTTCAATAGTTATAAATTACATTTTATTTTATTCCAATTGGACAATCCATTCAAAAGGTATTACGAATTTAAAATTGTTATTGGTATAAAAATGAATTGTGGTTGCCGAATTGTTTTAGAGAGCTCAAAAATAAATGTCTACCCATACGATGCCGGGGCAGGTCGCTAGTTATCTATATATATTTATAAAATAACAAATCCTGACTGATTGACTGACTGAATGATTCATCATCACCAACCAAAAACTGTAAAAGCCGTGAAATTTGGTGTGTAGGATTGTTTCATTAGAAAGACATCCGCTAACAAAGGAATTTTAAAAATTCTACCTCTAAGGAGGTGCAATAGGGGTTGAAAGTTTGTATGAAATTCAACATTTTTTTCAGTTAAAGACATGAAATTTTATTTCTGAGCTACTGATTCGAAATAAATGGATACGGGTTTAAGCATTTTTTTCAAATTCTACCCCTAAGGGTGACAAGGGGGTTAAAGTTTCTATACATTTTTCTACGAAAGTTCGTCATTTAAGTTAGAGACCTAAAATTTTGTTTATGAGCTGCTGATTCAAAATAAATAAATACGTGTTTAAGCGTTTTATGAAATTTTACTTCCAGAGGGTGAAGGCTTAAAAGTTTGTATGAAATACTTAATAATGCGAGTGAAGCCAGTCAGGTATAATTAAAATAACTTTTTTTAAAGTTTAAACTAAGAAAACTAAGTGTTTAGTCACGCCAGTGGCTAATAATATAAACGTCTTAATTTGGTACCCGCTGATTTATCTTTACCATATTTTTATCAAACCCTTCAACTACTTTATAAGTATGTGATCTAACCCCTTATAAAAACCCTTTAATTTAAATAATCGTATAATTTCCATGCTTAGTAGCGCTCCCCTTGACGCGTGCCGCGACGAACTGCCAACAACGTGTGACCAAACTTGTATCCCACAGGAAATTGGGGACAAGTGACAAAAACTCGTTTAAATTCCATTACTTTTGGATTATTTATCAACTTTTGGTGGCCGTTTTTGTGCAACTTTCAAGCAGGAATAATGTTACACATGCGGGCATATAACATTTCATGGGAATAAATATTTACTCGAAGGTTTTAAAATGTTAGTTATTCGCTTCTTCCACTTATATCTTCAATTATGAATCTAATTTAGCGACAAAGCGTGAGAGCAGACAAACCAACATGAAATGTGATTTCACGATGATATAATTAATTTTTTATCAAGACACTAATTTTTGTAAAGTCTTTCCATAAATGTCTTTCATATTCACAAAACTATTCCATTAATGATCCAACAAGAATAATAACGTGAAATTCCATATTTCTTGTGATTTTCTTAACGGATTTTCATGTTCCCATAACCAACCCCTGCCGTTCACACGCTGCCAAGTACAGGATCCCACCTCCCCGTGTGAACGAGGGACAGAAAGCCTCGTGTCTGTGTTCAGATAATGAAATACACTTATTAACCTTAACAACGATATTATAATTGGAATTTTTAAAAAACGGTAAAAATTTTTCCGATTGCTATATTATTTTTAGGGTTTCGTATCCAAAGGGTAAAAACGGGACCCTATTTTTAAGACTTCGATGTTTGTCCGTCTATCTGTCTGTCTTTGAGTCTGTTCATCTGTCCGACTGTCTGTCTCCAGGATGTATCTCAAGAACGGTAATAGCTAGAGAGCTGAAATTACAGATTATGTATTTGTTTGGCCGCTATAACAACAAATACTAAAACGAAAGTAAATTTAATCAATAAAACATACAAGGAATGTGATTTTTTTAAATATTTTTAGCTCAATATCAACAAAGACAAAAGGCAAGATGCTTGAAATTTTTACAAAATATTAAGTTGTATTTGTACTTTACTAATAAGTAATAAAATTTAAACAAAAATAATAATTAAGATGGGAACTCATACAAAAAACACAATTTTACCTATGTTTGCCCTAAAATGGTACGGAACCCTTTGTGCGCGAGTACTCTTACTTGGCCGGTTTTTTAATTTAATCTACTTCAAATATGTAAGTAAAAGGAACGACAAAAATATCACAAAAATAGTGCAGTAATCAACAATTTCATTGATTTCTTACCTGTTATTAAAAAACTAAAGAAATAATTTTTTTTAATAATTCGAGTTAGAAACCAATTGAAATGATCCTTTTTTTCGTATTAAAATAGTTGGTATTCACAATAGCTTATAAGATCATTATCACTATCTATTCCCGCCTTTACAAACATATTAAGAGTTATTTTACTGTAATAAGTGGTGGGGTCCTTTGGCACGCGCCACGGACCCCTGGCTCCCACGGTATTTCCGTCATCGGGAACTTTAGCTAAGCGTAACGTGCTTTCATTACCGGGTTCCGAATAGTTTTGGGTTTCATCAAACTTTTTTTTATTACTAATTATATCTTGTTTGACTACACAATATTGATATACAGCTATAAATAATTTGTTTATAAAGAAGCAAAGTAATTAACTAAGGGTGTCGTGGTGTGCAATATTAAGAATTTGAATTGGGGATAGTATAAATTAAAGTTTTAGAAAAATAACAGCAGCTTTCGTTATAAAACATTTAGTTTAGCAGAAACCCAAGACATAATATCACTTTTAAATTGATTAGGGCTCATACAAATATTTTTATGAACATCGTAGCAAAATTTTAGGTGGTTAATTATTTCAAAGGGAACCCAATATTCGTTTCGTACTTTAATGAATTTCACACGGGACGGGAGGTCGTCCGTGTGCGTGGGAATTAAAATCTGGGAGTTAATATGGAATGTTACATTTTATCTGATTTATACGTACAGCTAGCGTAGAGCCTTATTTTAAAAAGTGTTAAAATAAAATAAATACATTTTCCTTACTTTTTCAGGCTCAGTGACATGGCCTGTGTCTATTTAATTTTATCATATTATGAGTGATTGAAATTCAAGGAAATGATACAATTTAGTGATATCTAACGTTTTCAGGATCTGTTACTTGCTCTTAATTATGTCATAGCTCCTGTTATAAATTAAAAAAAATATATTATACTAGATGCGCTAAATAAGTGTATCGCGCGGTAACCGTATTTTTTTCCGGGATAAAAAGTACCCCAGGGTCCTTCTCCAGTTCCCCAAATAACTTCACACAAAAAATCACGTCTTAAAGTTGCTCCGTTGCGACGTAAAGAAAAGACAAACAAACAAATAAATAAACACATTTTTATCATTTATAATATTAGTATGGATGGAGAACAATACAACTTTCCTTGTTCATGGTGCCTATTATTCGTATTTTTTTGTCCCAGTTTAGTGAGGTTTTTTACGCAGGTAAGGCGACAGATATGGTATTTATTAGAGGTGTCGTACACACAATGAAGCCGAGGGATCACGGAAAGCAAACACAAAATAATGATCGCAACCTTGCAATTGACAGGCAAAAAATACTTATCTCAAATTCGATCGCAGCTACGGGAAAACCTCCCTTATTCCGTAGGATTCAAGGTGAGTATTTGACGGCAAGGATATAATATCAACGGTCAAACAAATTCGGGTCCCACACTGGAATATTTCTTGTGGGAATGAAATTTTAGTGGGAATTCCGAGCGCGGGCTTCGAGGGCTGTGGCGAGGACGACACGTGCGGCGCCGCAGATATGTTAATCGTTTTTGAATACCGCGGGAACCCTCATTCAACTTGTATGGATTACGGAACCCATTAGCAGAATTGTTTTAGTCGGATTACCTGAATTGGGTAGGTCATTACAAAATATATTGCAGTAACTTAACAACTAGAACAAGTAGGTATGCTGTAGGTTTTCTCTGTCTTGTTAAATTCAAAATATATATTTTTTAATTACATTTTTTTACAAATCAATAATAAATAAATAATTTCGTAATAATAACTAGCCTTTTTTCTTACATACCTGTCTTTTATAAAAATAGTCACACTATATATTTCAAGCTAGTTGCAAAAACAATTTCTTGGATTAATGACTGTATCATAACTTTTTTAAATCAAGATGTACATAAATTTACACAAATCAATTAAAACATAACACGACTTAATGACTTCCCCATGATCTTGTTCACACCAAATCGACCATGGGAATATGCTACCCCAAAGTTGAACATAAAAAATGTTTACCTGTCTCATGGGCTATAAAGTAATGGTATGGTAACCACAAGGTCAGCCGAGGAATTCCCAGGGTTCCGGGTTCTCACAGGAACTACAACTACCGTGAGAATTACTCTGATATACAAATTTTATATAAAAAAAGTCATACAAAATTTCTTTAGCACTTCAGCCCCTCTAAAAAGACCGAATATGCAATATTCGAGATATTTCGTAATTTTTCTAGCAAGTAAGTTTGTTATGGTGAGTTCTACTATTTTTACAAAACAGTAATTTTGCAATAATTTAAAATTTTTAGAGCAACAATAGTTTTAATAATTTAAAATTTTAAATTATAAAAACTATAGTTTATGAGATTTTTTACAATGTGTTACTGAAAGGAATTGGGGAGCAATTACTTTGTAATATTGCTATTCCGGTCTTTTGACTGACTGAAACTAACTTTTGAAACTGCGGTGCAGTTTGAGAATAGGTTGAAGCTTTGTGTATACAAAGAGCACACTCGGTCGTAAATGTGTGAAAAATGCGATGCGCCCCGTCACTGTATCCAACGTTTCTTCGTGGAAAGGATGCCTTGGATAGCTGGAACGGAGGAATGCGACGCCTTCGTAGAAAAAAGCTGTAAAATGAGGCATCCGTCTTGATAGGACTTGGCTGTGAGTACTGTAACGCTAATTTAGAAAACTGATTTAATTTCATGCTTTAATGTTATTTTTAACTTATATACATACCACAGGAGATATTAATAAGCCAAATTATATTTTCAAACTTTTAACTCTTTTCACTAAAGAATTTGACACAGTTTCAAAGCCTGCTTAAAAATTTGAACCACGCAGTATAATTTAGATAAGGTCAGTGAGGACGCACGGTTCCCAGGATCATTAATTTCACACGGGAAGGACCATGGGAAGCAAATTAACTGACGTAAAATATTTACCTGCCTCTTGGAATAGACGCTTGACCCAAACGGGCTTCTTGTCTGGTTAGTGGTTATATTGTGTACAGCAATCACTGGAAATCCTATTAATATATCGTTAAGTATCAGAATTTATTCTTTTATAAAAAGCAACTGCCGTCGTCCACGGACACTTGTAACATCAGAAGCGTTTCAAGTGCGTTGCCGGCCTTCTGATAAAGGAAAAGGCCACTGGAATAGCGAACGGCATATACTTCACGCTAGTTTTCTGTGTGGCCATTGTATTTCTCCAGTCAAATTGACCCTCTCGAGTCAAATCGGCTCTTCCAAAGGGAAGTCGCAGGTCGCAGTCAGAGCGCCTAAACCTTTTCTTATATTATTATATTGATCGTAATCAACAAAACTTTAATCGATCGTGGCTTTTATATCTTCATATATATAATTTTTCTGTGAGTGTGTACGTCACTGAACATCTCTTAAACGGCTGGACCGATTTTGATGAAATTTTTTGTGTGTTCAAGGGGATCTGAGAATGGTTTAGATTCACAAAATAGCTCGGCAGGACAACGTCGGCGGGGTCAACTAGTATTTTATATAAGTTCAATTCCACAGATGTTAACCGACTTCCAAAAACGAGTTTATATGTTCGGCTGTGGATATTTTTTTGGTCGATATGATGTGATAAAGAAAACATGTTGGCGAGGTACTCGAGCCGTTTATTGACACATAAAAATGCATACTGTGAAGGACGTTCCCAGGATTCCTGTTCCCTCGTTTCTCGCGGACATGGGAACCTGCCGCTTGTGCCTTGTTGACATAAACCGTTTATCACAAATCACATAATATTTGCAAATGAATTCTTATTGACAATGACTGTAACTTAACTATTTAACGTCCGGTTAGTAAAAATATTTACGCAACGGATTACTATGTAATATCTAATTGAAACTATTTGTTAGGTGTAGATATGTAAAAACCGGCCAAGTACGAGTAGGACTCGCGCACGAAGGGTTCCATATAAAAGCAAACATAGGTAAAAAATGTGTTTTTTGTATGAGAGCTCCTAATTATTATTAATTTTGTTTAAATTTTATTACTGATTAGTAAAGTATAAATGCAACTTAGTATTTCGTGAACATTTCAAGCGCCAGGGGGGCAATGCTCAGGATGTGAGAAAAAGTTCATACTCGAATAAAATATCGAGTGTGAACTTTTTCTCACATCCTGAGAATTGCTCCCCAGCCATTGCTGATATCGCATAGCAATAGAGCCCCTCTTATTTATAAAATTTATTTTGGTATTAGCATATGTTGTTATAGCGGCATCGAGCATATAACCAATAGAGAAGTAATGTGAGCCATCTGTGTCCGAAATGTATCAGTGTTTGAGTCTGATAAATTAACCGCTAACCAACTAACGCTCGCACTAAAAAAGTACGCACCAACAAGAGACCTGTGTGTACGGACTCCGATACTTCCGAGCAAACAGAGCGCAGTGGCTTTGGGCGGATTTTTTTCCGAACAAAATTAATAACATTTCCGCTGTCTGTCTGACATAATAGGGTCCCGTTTTTATCCTATGCATACGGAACCTTAAAAATGACAAAGGTAGTAGACCTTGAAGAGGTTCCGTCAATGTTTTTTGTTTGTTGTAAGTTGATTCCTAGATTTAAATTGGTAGAATGATAATATACCCATGATTTCCATTATTTCAAAAATTTAAAATATTGAAACATTCTATTCTAAAGCATTAAAACGGGGGATGCGTCAGTGAAAATATAATATTGTGTAATGTTTATTTTATACCAAAATGTAGACTACATGTGTTTGCAGTACGTTATGAAACTCAGTGTAATATTTGATTTTCTCCCCCGGGAACTGCACTACATCTACGTGAGTATCCGAATCAACGATATGTCTCATGGGCAATACAAAATCATATTCGATAGAGGGATTTTTGGAAAGTATCTACTGAAAACATAAAAGAGATATATCGTATTCCAAAAACTTGGATTTTAGTATTCTGACTTTTAGGATCTGATAAGGGTCGACTATCCATAACTTATGTTACAGATGAAGAGTTGAAGAATCTGTCATAGTTGAAGGTATCCTATCAGAAACTTACCAGAAATAGTGGTCCACCGTGCAACAGACTCTTAAGACCAGCTGTTTCAGCGCTTACTGTTAAAGTTTCTGTTAGGCTATATACCACTTTTTTGACAGATTCTCCTTACAGCATCTGTCAAAAAAAGTTGTGGATAGACTGGATAGTCTAACCACCGCTTACTCAATGTAGTAAGTGTCGGATGACAATTGAGTAAGCGGTGTACTACCTTGAGTAAGTTGTGAAACAGGCCCTTAATATTTTCAAATTAACTGCAAGCATTTAATCCTGGCGGCAACTTTTTTGATTTTACTAGTCTAGGAAATTGAGACTTAAACGAGCAAAAATATTTTCCATTGAATTGAAAATTGTTAGATTTTTTTGCTATTTGATAATAAATAACATCTCTTTAAGGAAGGAAATATATAACTGCCATTATGATTAATTGGTCTATGGTGCTAGAAAACATTTTTTTTATACAGTTTTCATTTATCAAATTCTTTACGTTTTACCTACATGGTTAATCTATTGATTACATATTATGTATATCTGGGTTCTGGTGTCTTTTTGACGCTGTCACCATGAGACTCAAATGTTATTGAGATATAAAACGAATTGATAGACCAGATACTAATAAATTGCATTAAGTTATGAAATATATTTTTTTAATTGTTTTGTTTAAGGCACAAAATTATGATTTTAACGAATAACAAATTTATTAAATATATGTATAATGCACGTAAGTGTGACGTTGAGAAATTAACGATGATTACAATTTACAACTAAGTTGAAGAAATAATATCTTTGGTAAAGTTTACCGCAAGTAAATGTACAAATTTAGTCTTCTTAACACTTTATTTTACATAAAATTTTTTGCATTAAGATAACCAAAATCAATGCAGCTGTTAACTATGCCTTCGAGACGCTTCTTAATTTGTAAAACAGATTTAGTCTGCAAGCTAGACATGTTAAAATTTTCGGCAAAATCCGCATTTTCTGCTTCCATCATTTTTTCTTTGACTTGAGCTATTTCTTCGTTGCTTCTTATAATAAGACTACAAGTAAATATGGCCATGCCGAGATTGGTTGTTGCGTATCTTCGTACGTCATATTCAAGTTGAACCTTAGGATAGGTAGTTTCGGCTTTTAGACCGTGTATATCTAAATATTTCTCTAATTGTGAATGATAGTAATCTATCCATTCGTGGTAATGTTTGGTCCTAGTTTCATAATCTGTGCAGTTAAGTATCAAATGCAGTACGTCGACCACTGGTGATGCTTCCCTAACTAGCTGGTAGTCGATCATGATGCACTTCGTAGATTTGTCGCACTGAAAAAAAAATAATTAGCGGTCATGATTTATGACATTTCCTCCTGGTCGTAATGAGGATTTTTTTAGCGTTCCGGAGTTAAAAGGCAAAAAGGAACCCTTATATTAGATTCGTCATGTCTGTCTCTACGTGTCAGCCTTTTTTTTCCGAAATTGTATGGAATATACTGATGACGCTTGGTAATAGTGGACGTTATTTTGTTAACCGCATTAAGATTCTATGCAAAAAATATTATTAATAGATTTTAAGGTAAGTATAGTTAGTATACACGGGACAGGGTGTAACAAAACTACTTTAGTGTTTGTATGTATCTATTGTGTATAGTGTTCGGCTGAAGGTTCGGTTTCGGTTTCGGCCAGTTTGGGCCAGAAAATACAGTTTCGGCCTGAGTTTCGGTTTCGGTCTATTACCGATACAACGGTACACGGCCGAAATACAACATTTGGGAATTGTTGTGCCGCGCTCGGGTAATATCGCATGAGGCATGAAACTCACGTCTCAACTAACAAGCGACACTGCCGACCAGCTACACCTATTAAGAATTCAAAATCCATGGTAACATTATAAATGGGAGTTTTATTTGTTATTTTTTTATATTTGTCCTTCCTTTGCGCCCTAATGAAGCAGCCAATCAACCTAACTTTTGGCATAGACTTGGTTGAAAGGAAGAAGAGTAACATAGGTTATATGGTCTACGTAAAAAAAAGTTAAATGTTGGCTTTAACAGGAGTTAAAGCCTATATTTAATAGTACAAAGATCAAGAGCGAGTTTTGCTATTTTTGTTTATCAGACATTCTAATTTCAAGTATCAGCCAGTCCCACTGCTTCATGTCGTCAGCGACGTCATCGAGCCCGAAAAGAGAGGGCTTCATACTTCGACTATTCATTCTATTCGCCCATCCCAGCGCAAGTGTACAAAAAAAAAGTTGGTTTTGTATGAAGATGTTCTAATTACATTTAAAACTTTTCTTGTATCCAAAACATCCGTTTTCTGGTATAGCTTACAAGAATATCCGTATTTTATGTGATTTTTAATTTCTACGCGAGTGAAGAGTAGGCAAACTAGTTAAAATACTTATTCTACCACCTTATATAGGTTTATTATTCAATATCCAAAGTTCCTTTTAAAACTGGTATCCAATAACCTATAATAAAGGGTTTAATCTACAAATAATATGTATTTCGGTTTCGGCCGAAACTGAGGTTGGAGCCCATGATTCAGTTCTGGTTTCGGCCGAAACAAAAAAAAAAACCTTTTCGGTCGGACACTAATTTTGTAGAGCTTACTGTGAAAGAAGCAGCGGTGATTGAGATTTTTTTGGAGATGTTGATTGTATGACAAAGCTCATGTCGCTGTCACAGTAAACTCTATGTGAGGAACACTTACAAACCCTAAAGTTTTATCTCTTACTTTTGTTACACCATGTATAGAAACTGAATGTAAAAAAAAGTTGGATAACTATATCCATTTCATTTTTAATGACTTATCAGTCATTAAAAATGGAGGTAATTTATCTAAATCTAAAACCGCCAAGATAATAACATTTTTTTCTAAGCATACTGCTTAAAAAAATGTTTTCATCGTTTGAGATATAACATTTCAAAGATTAAAAATACTGGCCGTCCTCAAGGTTAAATGCCGCTAGCCAACATGTTGACATTTTGACATTTGACATTTGACATTTTGATGCCATCAGAGAAAAAGCCGTTATGAAATAATACGCTTTTCAAAAAATTTAAAAGTACTTTTTGTACATAGCGGCATTTTAGCTTGAGGACGGCAGAATATGCCTTTCCCCCTAATCAAAAGAAAAGGTATAATTGCGCCATCTGGTCCAGAAAGAATTTAAATTAAAACCTATTTTTATTCTCATCATTACAATATCTCGCCAATTCTCGAGAATTGCTTGTCAGCAAAAATCAGAATTACATAAAAAAAATCAAGAAAAAAATGGGAGTAAAAAAACATAATTTATGTACCCCATTGTGTTCATTAGGTTCATCTTGAAATATTGTTTGATATGATATATGAGCATAAATTATATTTTAACTTGAAATATCCATAGATAATATATTATGTAAAACAAATATGATGGGGCTTACAAAAAAATACATTTTTTACCAATCTATATTCGTTCTACAATAGTATAGATTTTTTACCAATAAGATTTTGTAAAAAAACCACAACTTACCTGTAACTGAAATAGGAAGTTGTTACTCCAGCAATCTCCATGCACAATAACTGTATATTTGGAACCTTTATCAGCTTTCTCTAGCAATATTGTTCTATCCATTTGTTCATTGATAGTCTCTACGATAATATTAGCTATTAACTTGTTGTCCTCAAAGATTTGGCTGACCTGATATCCGATTTGCTTAAAACTTTCAGAATGCTTTAAGAAATGGTCCGAAGTAAGCGTATTCACAATTTTTTTACAAAAGTCCGCATATTCTTTTGGCTTTTTTTCTTTTAACACAAAACACAACGAATGATATTGCGCTAATGTTCGCAAAATTAATTTAATTGTATCACTCGGCAGGGGCTTAAACTTATCCATCATAAAATAATTTTCTTGCATTAAGTCTTGTAATAACATAATTTCGTGGGGTGTTTCATTGCTTGCACCATAACAGATAGGAACCGGAAACATGTCACTCGGTTCTATTCCAGCGTTCTTCTGTAACTCGGCCATCATCGGTAGAACTTCGTTGTACATAGTAATTTCGTTAGTAAACACGAGTACGGATATGACGTTGGCATCGTTTAAAAGTCTTGATATATTTTGTGTAATCTTGGCTACAATTCTCAAATCTTCTTTTTCGTTCTTTACAGTGAGCACTCTCAAGGCAGAAGTAAAATTGTCACCGGCTTCTCCGAGTACGGATACGATCACTTCTGTTCCTTTTATGTTATTTTCTTGCAATTTTTTCCTTATAAAATCCAATTGTTGATCACTGAGACCGTTAAGATCTCCTTCGATTTTGACGTCCATACCGTAATAATGTTTGACTACTGTTAAAAAACTTGCCATGGTCATTCTATTATATATAGATATTTTTCCTTATCTTGTTGTTGCAGACGTTAAACGATATGTCGTAATAACTAAATGATATTTACGTGTTTAATATTTCAAAGAAATTTTTTAATACTTTAGATAATGCAGTTCAAAAAAATAGCACAAAATAATGAATGTACAAAGGATTAAAAGATAAAAAAGAGATTTAAGTAACCTTCAGTAATAATTATAATCAAGACCAGTAGCGTAGCGTGGGAGAGGGGCAAGGGGGGCGGCCCGTCCCGGGCGACATTTTTTAGGGGGCGGTAAAATTTCTCAGACAATAATAAAATACTCTAAATATCTGATCTATCTCATATATCTATTTTATATTTCTTTTGTTTCTAACACAACTGTAAAGTCGGAGCCACTAAACAAAGCACGGAATATTTCATTATGTACTTATTCTGTGACGAATTTTAGGGATTCTATACCTACGTGCGTAATTGCAATATACTGATAAGGATTTTTGCCGATTTTTTTTTTAATTAGATCGTGGCCGCACCGTGATTTAATTAAATGTAACGCATTGAATTATATGAAAGTTTTTGTATTGGCAGATAAAATAGCAAAATATTATATAAATAATATCCGCTTAAATAAAAAATCGCTCTTAATGTTTGTAAAAAATTGTAGCGGTTGGCAGAATTGTCCTAGGGGGCGGCAAATTTGTCCTCCGCTCCGCCCCGGGAGGCCGATATTCACGCTTCGCCACTGATCAAGACATATTCTAAAAATGTTTTAAATAATAAAATATGTTTAGTTAATTAAATTTTTTCATTTGTATTATGTAAACCTTTTGCTCTACACAAGCTATACATTACACAAACATATGAAGTTTTGTTATAATCCGACACTTTAGAATAGAGGCTCGACCAAAAAATATAAAAAAAATAGTGCTTGCATACACTCCGATCTTGTAACCCGTTTAGTAGGTATTTATAATTATTTTTTTTTAATTAAAAGTTACTTTTTCTATGTAGTTAAGTAACGTTCCATTTACTTTTACGAAGTTGTATATTTCCGGTTATTAGTTTAGGAGTGTAATACTATATTAATATTTTTATTATTATTTTAAATATTATTAAAGAAAATATTAAGCTTTTAAAGTGGTTCCACTCACTTAATTTTTTGCCGCAGTATTTCTGCAATAGATTCCGTTGGCAAGAAATTGCAAAAATGGGTCGAATTTTCTACAATAGTGGTGTGAGGAACTGTGTTCCTACCGTTCATTAGACTTTCGTCTGTAAAGGACATCTTTCGCAATCTGTGAAGACTGGATAGCTCGACAAGTGTTCGCTTAGGCCCCCACATAACCAGTGCGTTAGCCACTCAGAGCGGCGGGACATAGAGCAGTGCCCGCTATGACTGCCTCCCTGCGTAGAAACGGACCCACGAGTGACGGCCGAGACTGGGTATATATACTCGACGTGCCAAAAAACTTCGATAGCGCGATGCAGGCGGACGCTTTGTTTTCAGCCAGGATGACAAGAGGTCGCCTTGTACGCAGTTTTTGTTGTATTCGCTCAAAGTGATGTTTATGAACTTTAACATTAATGCGTAGGTTAATTTATTTTTTTATATTTTATTAAGCGAAAACGTTAAGAAAAACAGGAAGTGTCTACTATTTATAAAAAAAATTAAACAGATAGAACGTATTATTTTGAATAAACAAGTTTGATACCAAAAAAGCTAAAAAAAACTTGATGTGACTCTTGTGACATGGTGTCGCGATAACAAAAATTATAAATGAATACAAGAGTGGGTTTCAACAACTCGCATTTTTTATCTAATTTTGGTGGAAAATTTTGTCAATGATTTTTTTTCGCAGAATTTGGTTTAAGTTTGTGTTAGAAAATACTATTTTACTATATTTTACTAAATTATCAAGAAAAACAAGAATATTCCTTAATTTAATCATCATCTATTTGTAATTTAGGTGTCATGAAACAAGTAAAATTTAGTAAACACGTATGGAAATTTTAATTATCTAATTTTGTGGAGACGATTTTGGTGTATTTAAAAATTCCACCAAATCCACCAAAATTATGATTTGCGACAAAAAGAAATCTTAAAGAAAAACTACGTGAACTAAAATATTAACACATTTACACAGATTGTATACTAACGAATGCTCTAGCGATACTTAACAACGCGATAAAGTAACAACAAAATATTGTTGCCACAATCGTTATAATTTCAGTTCACCAAAATTGCATAAAGATAAAGTTGGAATGTAACGGTCTGTTGATATTTTTGGCGGGAAACTGGTAAGCCATAGCATACAACCACTTCGTAAGCGCGCTAGGGTGTGGCTAAACATATTAAATGACGTATTTTTTATGCTTTAGGGATCAATAGTATTTTGTAGAAATAACATTTCATAAATCCAACCAAAATTGGCAATTTCCCGGCGACAGAACTAAATTGCATTTTGAAAACTAAACTACGTTACGTACAGCAGTAAAACTTATATATAATGAAAAGTAACTTCTACAAAACGACTAGATAAAGATGAAAATCTGATGTAAAATTTTCAGTCAATCGATCCTACTATGGGGCTAAGAAATTAGTTTAGCGACAAGCCACCAAAATTTCTCGGAAAATCATTTTTATTTTTAAAAAATAACGTTAGGGCCGTATTGTATATATGTAATATTTACTATTAAACCAAAAAGATTATTACTTTATTTACATTCAATTTACAATTATAATAAATTGAATTATTAACTAAAAATTACAAAATAGAATATGCAAACTTAAAATAAAAGTATAAAATCTACCTATAAAAAGAAAACCTTTGCCAAATTGTCCCCAACGGGCAGAGTACTAGTACTAAGCAAACTAATAGCATTGCCAGTTGGATGGCAATTGCTATCCGTTGTGCCAGGTAACTCCCCACTCTGGGGTCTCGGGTGGCTTCGATAAACTTTTTAAATATCTCCTTAAAGTGACCCCAAGTGCCTAGTGTTTCCACCCCAAACAGTTCAAACATGAGATCTCCGCTGAGGTTTTCATATTTGCGCCGCTTCAGGTTCTCCGCCTGGTTTGGGAAACCAAAAATAAAAACAATATCTTAAAAAATAGCAAAGTTTTCAACCTTGACGTGCAAGAAAGCGGTATGGGAAATTCAGTCATAAACATGGTTGGCCCAGCCAGCAGCATGAAATTTGGGGGAGTTGTATAATACCTACGTGGTGGTGAAGTGATGATGAATACTAGTGTAATACATAATGTTACGGCTCTTTTTTGTATGTTAGAACTTATTAGCTTATTAATCGATTTCTATAGAAATACAATCTAAATGTTAAATGATTAATAAACATAGTGATAACTGATGAGCGAGATAAGCGAGGTCAAACTTTTAGACAGACAGACGATGGAAAATCATTAATTTTGAGATCTCTTGAACGTAAAGCTTTTTTTTTTAAATAACATTTAACAATTTGTACAGACAGCGATAATTTACAGTTTTATTATATAATAATATAAACAAATATATATTATCGAAACCGAAAACTGGATTTTTGTTTTAATACCGAAACAGAAAAATTACATATTAAATTACCTTTTTAACAGGCATTGTTAAATGACAATTTCAATTTTGACTTATCTCAAGAAGACCAAATATCATCTAAATAACATGCTACTTACGATATAATTTTCATTTATCTTTAGTAAGTAAAACATCGAACTGTGCTAGCATCAATTTTATTTTACATATATTTATTTGGATTTATATATCCCAAATCAATGCAAGTTTTTATTGTATCCTCGATTCGTTGCTTTATGAGCAATACCGTTTGCATGTTCAAACCGGACATATTAAAGTTTTCTGAAAAATTTTCTATAGACTCTGCTTCTACCATTTTTTCCTTTACTTTAGCTATTTCTTCATTGTTTCTCACCATGAGACTATTAGCGATAATCGCCAGTCCGAGCATGACTTTCGCGTATCTACTAAGGTCTGATTCGAGTTTATCTTTTGGGTATGTGGTTTTTATTTTTAGACCGTATACATCCAATTGTTTCTCTAATTGAGAATGATAATAGTCTATCCACTCGTGGTAATGTTTGGTCCTCGTTTCATAGTCTGTGCAGTTGAGTATTAAATGCAGTACATCGACGGCTGGTGATGTTTCTCTCACTAGTTGGTAGTCTATCATAACACACTTTGTTGGCTTGTCGTCCTGAAAAAAGGGAAAATTTTACAGTAAGTGATCTGTTCTTTACAATGGTCTTAAATTGCGCTACACATTTGAACGTAAAGATTAAACTGAGATAAATCTCTTGAAAGATTTTAGTGACATAATAGCGAGCTTATTAGGAATAATAATCATACAAATATTATAAATATGATAATTTGTTTTAATATGTTTGTCTGTTAATCATAAAACTACTCAATGGATTTAATGAAAAAATATACTGATTAATTAAAATGCCTGTGTAAATAAAGATCTTGATATTAAATGACCTAATTTAAGCCCTGCGTCGAAAGCCGCAAGTAAAACTCAGTAAAAAATAACCAAAGGTAGATAGTAAATAAGAAAAATTGCTTTAAAGAAATATTTCAATACTTAATGGATGTATGAAGACACTAACCTCTAATTTAAACAGGAAATTGTTTGTCCAACAGTCTCCATGAACAAGAATTGAATATTTGGAACCTCTATCGGATCTGTCGAGCCGTAATGATCTATCAATTTGTTCATTGATTATCTCTACAACTATATTCGCTGTTAGTTTGTCTTCAAATATGTGACGTAACTGCTGTCCAACAGTTTTAAAACTTTCTGCATGCTGCAGAAAAGATTCGTCTGTGTACATAGTAATCACTTTTTTACAAAGCCCGGCAAATTCTTTTGGTGATTTTTCTTTTAAAACAAAACTCAAGGAATGGTATTGTGCTAGAGTTCGCAATATTAATTTAATGGTATCATTTGGTAGTGGCTTAAACTTATCCAACATGACATATTTTTGCTGCATTAAATCTTGTAATAATATTATTTCGTGGGGCGTTTCATTGCTTGCACCAAAGCAGATAGGAACCGTAAACATTTCAGTCGGTTCCACTCCAGCATTTTTCTGCAACTCAGCCATCATCGGCAGAACTTCATTATACATTGTGATTTCATTTGTGAACATTATCACGGTAAATAAATTAGCTTCATTAACAATTCTTGCAACATTTTGTGTAACTTTCACTATAATTTTAAAATCTTCTTTTTCATCCTTTATGGTGATCACTCTTAATGCAGAAGCAAAATTGTCACCGGCTTCTCCGAGTACCGATACAGTCGCTTCTTTCCCTTCTATGTTATTTTCTCGAATTTTTTGTCTTATAAAATTCAATTGCTGATCACTAAGACCGTTAAGATCTCCTTTAATTTCAACGTCCATATTTAATACTGTTTAGTTACTATTAAAGAATTTGAATGTCGCATCATTATATAGAGTTTTCGTAATTCTTATCAGGATGTTTAAAACATTTTACTATCAATATAATAAGATAATGGAAAATATAATCATTCAATTAATGTATTGTTTATTTATGTCTTACTTTATATTGCAGTCCAAAATTGGAAAAGGTCGTCGATGTTTTTAACCGACTTCGAAAAATCGAGGAGGTTTCACGTTTGGCTGTAGGTATGACTCGAATTTGGTAGTAAGCCTATAAGGTCATTTAGTTCTAAAGGTAAGCGATGGCAAGGCGATGGTAACATATACACAAAAAAGCTAACAAATGGCATAAAAAAGTCAGCATCACAAAAAAGTGACATTCCTTGTTTTTCCCGCGTGGAATTTACTTGTTGTGTTCAGCGATATTCGCAATTATTGTTCTTAAAATTATATTCTGAATTTGTGTTAAAGTAAATTTAAATAAAGTTTAGTTTCTTTTTGATGATATATTTCAATTGCTTGAAAAATAAATTACGATTTAATTATAAAAAAAATATATAATTTAGCATGTTTTAACTTACAACTTTTATATTTTTCGTAAATAATATTTAAAATTTTTATTTAGTAATCATCTTCTTCGGAAATTTTGTCTGCAAAAGAAAATAATTATTATCACTCGAAAGAAAATGGTTTTAGGTGGTTATAGGAGAGCCATGCTAAAAATAGAGCTTACGCTGTCATACACGTGTCGTCGTGTGCGTGAGTTTACCGGAGGCCCAACTCTCTATAGATTTTTCTCTATATTCCTATCCCTATTCCCGTAGGCTTTTCCTAATTTCAAAACTAAAACCATGGTATATGGTATTAGCTGCAGAACTAAGAGTCGAATACAAATTAATGATTATTGTAATAAGTGTAGATTTTGACATAGCTTCATATATATATATCAAATTCTACTTGATTACAATTTGACTAATACTAGAAGTCATCCTGTGGACCATGAATATTTAAATTCATCGTGTAGAGAGGCTTTAAAGATACGATAAATTCCCATTCAATCACAGACTTCAATTTGACAGAACGGTCTCGTTACTAGGCCATTACGCATATATTACATTACATTTATTAAAAAATTACAGACTTCAACTATAAACAAAAGAGTATTTCTTGTCTGATTATGTTGTGATGTCAAAATATTGTAGTATGCGTATTGTAGTGTACGTAACGTTTTATTTACTAAAGATATGCAAGATTAAAGCATGCTTAAAAAAATATTGGTATTTTACACGCTCCTTCTCCATTTCAACTATAACTAGGAGAAATTCCAAGCTTTTACATCTTCACGTTGTTCGTAAAAAAGGGTACAAAGATTTACATGTATTCATATTTAATATACTCGTATATAGACATTATATACGAGTATATTAAATTATACAAAACACATAGAAATTTTTACAGCAGTTAGACAGCTTCTGTTGTAACTTAGTTAAAAATAAAATTGTGGGCAGATTGCTCACCCTTGGTGCAGTCCAGTCTGGTGCAAGAGGGGGTTCCATCAGCGCCGCAGATACACACGTTACAATCTCTCACATACCTCTCAAAAGGCTCGCATTCTCCACCTAAAAAAACCATCTATAAATATAATAAATAGCTTGATAATATAGAAGTCTTAAGCTCCCCAAAGAAAGACTAGTAGTGGATAAATAGATCTCTATTTACTCGCACTTGGCCGTTTTTTTTTATAATAATACATAGTATTATGTTTAAATCTTCAAACATAATACTATGTATTATTATGAAAAAAAAAAAGTGCGAGTTGGACTCGCGCACGAGATGAGAAAACAGTGTTCTGACATTCAAACAGCTATAGCTTTACACTTCCTAAAAAGCGATAGCACGATGTAGACATACGGCAGCGCCACCTATTATCAAGAAGAAAAAACATAAAAAGCCCGTTTCTTGTATGAAAGCCGCTCCTAATATTTAATAGATTTTGTTTTGAGTATTTGTTGCTATAGCAATATATAGAAATACATATTCTGTGAAAATTTTAGCACTGTAACTATTACCGTTGTTGAGATTCAGCCTGGAGACAGACAGACAGATATCGAAGTCTTAGTAAAAGGGTCCTGTTTTTACCCTCTGGGTACGAAACTCTAAAATCCTGAGATCTCAGGCCAAATCCTGAGATATGGTAACCCTACCCCGGGCTAAGGGTCAAAGCAATTCGTTTTGTTCGAATTTTTAAGAAAAAATTTAAGCGCTAATGTAAATATGGATAAATTGATTGATATTTTGTGGAATATGGATTTATGTTTAAAAATATGGAAAATAAAACTTAAATTTTGACGATCGAAATAACATAATTTATGTAGAAACCATCATTATAAACGAAAATAATTAAAAATAAAAATATGTAAATGGATATTATTATTCCGGGCCCTAAATTTATCAGTATTTTGTTTACTGGTGAGTACTTACTTAATGTTGATACATTAATTTTTAGGGTTCTCGATCCAATAACAAAAACGGACTTATAGATTCGTTATGTCGTCTGTTCGTCCGTACGTCACAGCCGCTTTATTATTTTGTCATTCGATGTCTGACGAGGCAACGAAAGTCAGTGATAACGACACAGCACCAGCCAGCAGCAAGGTAGCAACGTTTATAAAAATAATATTTACTATCAAAAGTATTAGGTAACACACGGAAAATTATTTTATCGCAGTAATCGTTACACACAATAAAAACCATAGTTACAGGAACATACTAAGTACTTTGTTGTTGTTTTGATTATTTTTGCCAATGTTAATGACTAATGGTGATCATTATTTTTTTATAAATATGACCATGATTAATAAACTAAATAAGTTCTTTAAATTATTATCATTAGCAGTTTTGATGAATCACGGTGACAAGGAAATAACCGATTACGTGCGATGTTTTTATCAGTTTTTTTACACAGCTGTAACTGTGATCGAACGGTTGTTGATTTTACTAATTATTACGATGTGCTTTTAAAATGTTTATAGTCTAAAGTAAGAAATTCAATTTAAATTGTTCATTTATATGTATGTACCTCCTTTTTCGCTGCGAAATTGTGTGATTATTTATCCCACAGGAATAATTAAGCGAAATTATTTTTTAACAAAAAATGGAAACCGACTTCCAAAGGAAAAAACTAAAATAGTACAAAAGAAACTAAAAAGTATTAAATAAAATTTATTCTTTAAT
>JAOTAV010000004.1:355919-376007 GCA_026546445.1 Cyclargus thomasi | reverse complement strand
ATGTTTAGTTCTAAGGTATTTATAATATGGGTTGTAATACCTGAAATAAAAGATTTGAATTTGATTTGAATTTGAATTTATTTTCCTCTATGACACTAATGACGACGACGACGACAACGGCGCTACACAAAAGTCGTAAAGGCTAAAGGTAAAGGCTAAGTCATAAAGTGGCATTTTAATTGTCCAAAATAATCTCGTTGACAAACGACCTTATGGGCAAAAATATGTGTATCGTATAATATCGACTATCGACAAAACACAACACACGGCTCTAGGTGTTAACATCCTAGTCCCTCGACACTAAACAGACTTATAACTGTTTATTCAGTGCTCCATATTATACGACAGCTGTATTTAAAATATTACTAAATAAAACTATACTTGAATAATATTATTATGTCATGTTATGTATACTTTCATAATGTTTATGTAAATTCGTACCTTTGGAGTTGTATTTGGTATTGGTTTTCTTATTTTTAGAAATAACTCTTATCTATTCTGTACTCGCTTCCTAAAAGTTATGGGTTGAACCATGAAGGACTGTATTAAGCGAATGATTGCAAATATACTTCGTATCGGGGACTTAATAAAAGATATATCTACTATCATAGATTGGTCGGTTGAGCCGTGCCCACCTCAGAAAGATCTGATGAATACTTTTTATGCCGGAAAAATGTATGGTTCCCGCGCGATAAATGTTACTGGTTAAGTCACAGATACTAGTTACTAAGCTTAAGTTAAAAGGGGCTCAGCCTACCCCCCCCACCCCGAAAAAATGGGTCTAAATACGCTAATGTGTATATATAAAAATAAGTCGGGTTTTCCTTCCTGACGCTATAACTCTAGAAAGCACGAAGCGGTCCACGGTTTTTCATTCGTAGGAAAAGTCTCGGGCTCCATAAGGTTTATAGCAAAGAAAATTTACTTAAAACTTCCAGGAGAGAAGCAGGAAAGCAGGAAAAATCTACGCGGACGGAGTCGCAGGAAAAGGCTAGTTTATATATAATTTAATAAATTACTGTAAGAGCAAGCTATTACCATATTGTGTATAATAAGTACATTAGTCAATTTCACGGCCCGAGGAGTTTTAGTTAATAATGATCACCGCGGGCGTCGACGCGGGTTTTGACAATTATTTATGCAAAAGTAGTTATTAAACTCAAGATTTAGCGGCCGATGAGGGGTGTTCTATTATTAAGTGAACCTTTATTAACCGACTTCAGAAAAGGAGGTTAACAATTTAAACCTCAAAAAAGTAGTATTTCGTATTTCTGCTCTAGTTATGCGACCCTTAGCATCAGTTGCTATCGAAAGCATGCATAGTACTTAGTACACACATCTGGCTGGCAATGTCTAAGGACTTATAATCAAAATTAATAGCAATAATGTATACATAATAAAAAGAGAGCCCAAGTGAATCCTGAAGCTAATACCAAATTATTGCAAAAATTGTAGGGTAGTCTTAAAAACTGGGGTAGAATTATCCAGCAGAATTTAAAATAAAAATCCAGCATTCGTCTCACATATATTTATTTCTCATATACATTATGTATAATTTGCGAATCCACCGTGTCCATAGCGCGGGATTTTTACAAAATAATGACCTACAAATTCCTACTAGTTACATTCACTCCGCGCCATTGCAACTCAAGCGATGACGATGTTGCCAGCTGCAAAATATCGTACAAAACGATACAAATATACAATTCATACAAAAGAAACCACTTAATAATCTATTCTATATCTACGATTCGCTGAAAATAGCCGACATTGGGGTACAGATAAAACATCAAAATAAGAATTTGTGTAGATAAAAAATTAATTATCAGTCTTAAAAAACAAAGGTTTTGATACAAATGAAATAACTACAATACATTTTGTACTAAAATGGAATTGATAACAGCACCGCGTATGGCAAACATGATTATTTGGAGTACACAAAACAAATATGGTTTAACTATATAATGGACCTCATTTAGAATTTTATTTTGTACAAAATAAATTAAATATCTCTGTCAACATTATGTGATTGATTAAAAATATGTTCTTCTATATAATATTATTACATCTGAGTTTTGATTCATGCACCCCAAAAATCAGTCATGATACAAAATAATCTTAACTGATAATAATTATTATAACTCGTTACTAGCAATTGAATAAAAAACTATAAATCATTAAAAAAATAATTACATTTAAAATAAGATAAATTAAGTAGCAACACTAAATCAGAAGCGGTATTTCACAAACAAAATGGCCGACATTTCCGAAAGCTTTGGGGTTTCTTATATTCAAATAAATGCGATTTTACGACGAAATCATTTTAGAATCACACGATATTCGCGTAGATCTTACACAAAATCATTACGAAGCCTCTAGTCAAGCTGGCTATACGGCTCTATGGGATTCATCAACGAGTATTAAATTTCACTATAACCTCATTTTAACAATATTCTCTTCATAACTCTACGTATGTTCTCGTATTTTAATTAATAATTTTAAACCTTCCTACTACTGAACGATTGGCAGTATCGGTCGACGATATTCGTCGTAATCGACCATAGACAAGACTATGCTTTTTTTGCTATACCATTAAGATACACGTCATTCAAGTATGTTTCGAATATTCCGAAGTAAATAGTATAATTACTAGTATAGAAGCTCAACTTTAACTTACGAGTAGGTATAGATTGTATAAAACGAGTGGAAAACCTAAGACTTATTACGATATAGGCAAGGATTACAGTAAAATATAAGGGATTACTACACTTAAAGATAGCTTAAAAATAGGGTGATCGGAACCACAATTTCGAACAAAAAGATGTAAATTAACATGATGCGAAAAAGCACTTTACCTTATGGTATTCGACCTGTCCTGGACTGTTTTAATGTAAAACAATTTCTGTTTTCTTGGCTATGGCATTCCTCAATCCCAAAAGCAAATTCCTGAGCCTAATCTGTATTATTTATGTGTTCATTTTCAACTGGTGTTTATATTATATCTAAAAACAACTGACTGACCTATTTTTAGTTTAAATGTAAAATGATTTTCTCAAATATTGTTTCTTTCGATTATAATCGACTTATCATTCGCAATCCGAATATTAATTCGAATCAAACTTACTGATAACATTCAACACACCGACAAAAAAATTTCTCTACCTAACAATAGATATGTCATTGAATCACCGACTTAATATAACGAGTGGCAGTGATATACGAAAAAACATAAATTAAATAAAAAATAAAAAATCACGGAATGACAATGAAAGATTAAAAAAAAAAAAGAATCCATAGACAACGATTAAAATTAGGTACGGGCAAGACATACTCGTGGGATACAGAAATTAGGAAACAAAAGATATTTACACAAGATTACAATCTACTCACACGACAGTTTCCACACGACACAGCCGATTCGTCTAATATTTTTGTATTGCAATTATGAAACGAGTTACAATTTACACTACCTAACATATTTAACACCCGATATGAAAAATAAACTCCTAATTACAGCTGCAATAACTATTTATACATTATACACCATGATACGTGTTTAACCGCGTTAAGTCTCTAAGCGCACTGTGTTCTCTAATAAGATATTAGCAAACAATATATTTTCGTGGCATAATACGATATATCAGAAACTCTCTTACGATTAATGCGACGTTCTCACATTGCTTAACGATGTTCTTATATAGATAAAAATAGCTAGAACCGCATATAAAGTCTACCTATTTAGATAGGGTTAATATTATATAGGTTACCCTTCATCTCACAATCATGATTACAGTGGTCGTAGATATACATCATAAGTAACTTTTCCTAGGCACTCGTATATGTTAAGCCTTTAAGTATACAACGGTGAATGAAAATACAATCAGTCGTATTAATAAGAACTGTCAACTTGCTGGAACCCTGACGCAGATTGAAAAATGGAACGTCAAACTTCAGATATGACAGATGGCAGTTGACAGCGCGGGAAAATTCTCGCGCGTTTTTTTTTTGGGTATAATGCAACAATTCTTAGTTTAAAATTTTGTAAATTCGAATCTAATTGTCGTAGATATAGGGTTAAAACGGGAGGGTTCCTAACAGTGAGTTTAGACGAGCAGGTCTCATCGTCAGTTGGCGTAGTGGTCGAAGGAGCCGAGGTACTCGAGGGCCGCGCGGTAGCAAAACTCGTACTGGTCCTGGCACAACAAAAAAGGAATTCAATAAAAACTTTTCTAATCTTCAACAACGGTAAAAGTGAACTTTCCCGCGTATCTTGTTAGATTAAACGTACACAATAAAAATAGAGTATCTCTGTTTAGTTCATTGGCCTTTTTTATAAGTTTTTTTATTTGCAAAAATGTCAGTTAAAAATCTCCTATAGCCAAGGATTTATAGTAAGTGAAATATCTTGTTTTTTTTTAACTTTTCAAAAAAGTCTTTCTGTTTATAAATTTTGAACATACTTAATTATTATTTTACGTTAAGGTCGCACCCTCGATTTGGGCATATTATTACATATAGATAGTATATAGATATATATAGTGATAATATATAGATAATGATCCTAATAATTTCGCGATATCACCCATTTATGTCAACTAAATGTTTTTTGCCCCAGGAAAGCTTCGAATGTGACATACCCCAATGAAATGCACTTTATCTTTTAATCTTCTAAGGTCATATACATCTATTTCTCTCCCTCATATTCCCCTCAGTCTCTCACCTCTGTCTGCACCATGGCCGGGCGCTGCGTGCGGAGTGTGCGCACTGTCTGGAACACGTCGACGACTCCCTCGTACTGCATGCGCTCCAACACCGTCGACAGCGTTATGAAGACGCCCGTGCGGCCCACGCCAGCACTGTTTATACGACAATTAATCAGTCAAAACTTTCAAATTTAACCGTAAGATCTAATAAAAATACAATTATTGGATTAACAAGTAAGGACAGATATTCTACATAAAATATCTGATGTTATAAGAAAAACCTAAAAAGTTTCTCCAGTAGTATTAAAAATTCCCCTAAAATTATTAGAATGAAAAATCCGAAGCACCAAACAGTCTCAAACTCACCTGCAATGCACCGTGATCGGTCCATCCTGGCCAAACTGTTCCTTTGTCTTGTGCACTTGGCCAAGGAAGTCGATGAAGCCTTCCCCACTCTTGGGCACGCCCTGCTCAGGCCAGTCGATAAACTGGAACTGCCGCACCGTTCTTGAAGCGCCGTCGCGGGCGTCCGTCAACTGACGACATAAATATAATGAATATCCGAGGACAACTCGTGTTTTAGGATAAGCAGATAAAGCGCATTATGCGGCATACTGCTTAGTATTGAAAGGTAATCTCGTCTCTTAGCTAACAACACCGCTCAAGTCAAAAATTTGCGGTTGTTACATTTTAATACCATTGGATAGAACTGCTCCATTGGTCACATTAAATAAATTTCAGACAGCCATAAGCCAAAATTATTCAAAAAATAGTGACAGCGCTCAAGACGGTTGGCCTCGCAACACCGCGAAGTTCTTTTCGTCTCCTGTACAATTGGTAAAAATGACTTAATCGGTGTTGTAAGCTACGGGACGGATATAGCAAATCGCACAATCAATTGCTGATAATAAAAATCATGTCAATCGTAAAGGGCCTGTTTCACCGCTTACAGGTTAAACTTTCTGTTAGGCTATCCACAATTTTTTTGACAGAATATCCATACAAAATCTGTCAAATAAATTTGTATCTGTCAAATAAATGGACTATCTGAAAACGCCAAAACAGACCCTTAGTAACACTAAGTCGCATTGTGATGTGCAAACGAAAACATGGTTTTCTTGCTATCTTTGAAACTTAAATTAGATTGGAAGTCAATTTCATGGCACTTTTATAGCTAGATCGAATAATTTTGAATTTCAAATCTTATAATTGCAAAAAAATACCTTGAATTCTCTCAAGATGTATTGGGGCATGTTATACTCGGCAATAGGATCGACGACGAAACACTGGTAGCGGACCGAGCGGTCAGACGGCCAATACTGGTGACATTTCTCCTAAAACACCAAATAATTTCTTGTCATAATCACAACAAAAATACAAGCACACTAATACAACATTAGGAAATGAATCTTACCCGTCCCATTTCTTTTAGTTTGGTCAGCATAACGATAATAGTTGAGTTGTGTTCCCAGAGCATACACCAGAAATCGTCAGTGGTATCAGGCAAAGGTCCTTGAGTGGCAATATAAGCGGCTCTGTATCTGTATCCGTCGACGAAGGAGGCATTAATGTAATCGGAACCATCGCGCGGTGTGAGGCAAACGCGAGTCGTATCGTACGGCAAGATGTGCACTAGCCTGTTTTTATGCTTATTGCACGGCAAGCTGGCAATTCCAAATCGCGTAGAATCGGCTTTCATGTTAGCCAACTTCTTAAATTCCAATTCCATTCCTGTGATATTTTCAAGGGTGTCGACTCGCATCAGTTTCTGGATGTGTTGGTGGAGGTTACGAGCGGGCACCTCGGTATCGCCGCTGATGACAGCCTCGAGCAAAGCGTCGTGGATAAAGATGTACTGATCCTCAGTTTGCACCATGTAGTTGCGTTGAGCTCGTAAACACGTGACGTGGCCGTAGATATCCACCGTGCGCTCGTGTCTAGCTCTCTCCAACATCGAGTCAATTACAATGAAACAACCGGTACGACCGACACCTGCAGAGCAATGCACAACAAGAGGTCCGGAATCGGGAGGGTTCAAAGCACGAACGCGTCGCAGGAATTGCAAGAATGGAGCAGGATGTTCAGGAACTCCATGATCAGGCCAGGCCGTGAATTGCAATTGCTTAATTTCTCGACGCTCGGCGCCTCCATTTCTCGTCACTTGGAAGGTCCGAATGCAGTAAGTAGCTAGCTCCTGAACTTCGGCAATAGATACAGTCATCATGCCATATGATTCGCTACCACGACTAGGCCAGTATTGATCGCACTTAATTCTCGTTCTCTCTTCCAATTTGGTCATCATGACGATAGTCGAAGTACGAAGTTCCCAACACATCCTCCAGAAGTCAGCGAAAGTCTCCTGCAGTGGGCCTTGAGTAGCGACATAGGCGTTATGTTTACGGTAGCCGTCGCAGTAATTGGCGTTTATATAGTCACTTCCGAGCACACCATCGATGGGTTGCAGTATTACTCGACTATGATCATAAGCGATTACGTTCGCGTAGCGGTTTTTAGGTTTATTGACTTCCATATTGGAATGATCCCAGGTAAACTGCTGTCCTGGTTCTATACTTTCGTATTCTTGAGAGAATTTCATATTATCGTTAGCCTTAAGTCTATCGATATGCTCAGCCAATTCGGATATCGGAATTGGAGGATGAGAGATCATAGCCGGCGTTTGGAAATTCAATCGTCTCATTTCAACTGGGTCAGACGGTGCTCCAAAGCCAATATCTGCCGACATCAAGGGTCTAGTGACAGCTGCTTGATCGGGTGTTTTGCAAGGCTGTCTTCGCCTCTTCACGATAAACAATAGAACTAAACATAAGGACAACATTAGTGCCGCAATAATAGGACCAATCACCCAAACCATGCCAGCCTCTTTTCTGTTCTCCTCAATTCTTATTTCCGGATCACCGTTTATGTCTTTTGGGTCTGGGCGACTCGGTTCTTCACCGGGTGGCGCTTCTCGCATATCTAACGATAAATATTCCGAAAACGGACTTGAGGTATATAAATGCTTTTGTGGTGTATCCACAACGGCTCTTACAAACACTCGATACTTTTTACTTGGGTTAAGTTTACGATTGAGGAAGCCTTCATACATCTCGTCGTTACCAAGGTGGAAGGTGTATAAAATATTTCTTTGCAAAAATTTGGCTGCAATATATGGCGCATTTTCATCGTCAGTTCGAGCATTATTTTTAATGAGGTCATCGGTTAAGAATTGGTCAGGATTTTTATGATTGTGTGATTTATCATCTGGTACAACCACTAGGTAGTAATGAGAAATAGGACCGTACTCTTCGGATGCTTGAGGTAGAATAACGAGTATTTCATTTTCAACGACTCCATAGAAGTCAGGCTTTACCATTGGCTTAGGTGCAGCCATTTGGGTTGTGACCGTAATTTTAGTTGGTGGTCTATATGAATTATCATTAGGAATGGCACTTATGTTAACATTATAAGTAGTGAACGGAGATAAATCATTAATTGAATGAGAGGTTCTATCATGTTTAACAATGATTTCCTTTCTTGGTATTTCTTGTGATTGAGTCATGCCCAATGAGTCTACAAACTCTTTAATGGCATTGTATGATATTTTATAACTAACTGGGTTTAATCTTAATGGCGGTGACCATGACAAAGTCATAGAGTGTGTGGAAACGTCTTGTGCTCTCAGATGTAAAGGCACCTCTTCTGGTCTTACTTTAACTGTAACCTTTTCGGATAGCCTTCCCAATCCCTCGGCAGTTTTTGCAGCTACAGCAATCGCGTACTCTGCAAATTTTTCAAGATTCTCTAAATCTGCAGAATGCGTTACATGCACTGTTTTTTGTTGCCACTCATCCAAATCCGCAACAGGAGCCATAGTGTAGAAAATAACATAGCCGATTATTTTCTTCCTTGAAGGAACGGGTTCCCACCAAACTTCGACACCCGACTCAGATGTTGCAACCGCCTTAACCGACATAGGTGCCCTGCCAATGTCTCTTTCTGTATGAGCAGTGATATCTTTGCTATATGGTCCGGCACCTTGATCAGTATATGCTCGTACTTTGAATACATAAAACGCGTCTTCTTCTAAGCCAGTAAAAACGACTTTGGTGAGTTCTGTTGTCTTTTCGATCAAAGAGGATTGGTCTCCTCTCTTATAAAACTGAACATCGTATTTTTTGATCTGGCCACTTCTATCTGCTCTGGTTGGTGGGTCCCAGGTTACACTTATGACATCAGGGGTTTGGAAATGATAGGTCACATTTGCTGGCGGTCCTTTGGGCGCACCTTCAGGAGTGAGCCAATATTTGATCGTCTCTTGTCCAATACCTATTTGGTTCATGCCGGCAACTCTAAACTCGTATTGGACTCCTCTTTCTAAATCATTGATTCTATGCGAGGTTACTTTTATTCCGGAAAAGTTCAGTTCTTCTAGCGGCTGATCCTTGATACCATATCTTAATCTGTAGCCTTGTAATTCTCCGTAAGTTTGAGTCGGTTTCGCCCACTCTATTTCTATTGATACAATCGGGTCCTTTTCTAAAATCCTGAAAATTAAACGTCAAAATTTTATTTAGAGTATTTCATAATAGTTTATTGGTTACATTGTAGGAAATAAATCTTAAGCAGATAGAGGTAAGAGATAACAAATATTTTGGTTAGGATACGTCAAACAAATGTTTTGTGTACCATTGGCTGGATTTGCCCACACCCGACTAAATCATGAAGGTTGCTAACTACATAATTCCAAAACTCAATTAAAAGTTTATATTATTATTTGCTTTAGGACTAGCCCTTGACCGTTAGTCATGACTCATGATCATCTTACTTGAGGTTAACCGTGGGTCTGTTTGGCACACCGCCGGGTGTTTTGACGGACACGGGCGCGCTCCGGTCACCGTCACCGCGCCGTGTCAGCGCCGCCACCTGCAAAAACGTATCAAATCTAGAATCCGTATTCATAGTTCCCAATATCCTGTACTAGCTTTTGTCGGCACCTTCATTTGCTTGAATTAAAAAATCGGTAAAAATACGAATTCTTTGGGAACATGCTATTATTTAAAGACCAAGCGTAATAATCGTAACCTATTTTAATTTGGATTCATTTAACTAAGTCATGCCAAAAATCAAGTCGATCGCTTCGTTTAGGCATGAAGAAAGGACAAACAATCAAACTAACACACTTTTACATTTATAACATATCGTTGTAAAAAAATAAGGAAGCTGTAAATTAATCTATCTAGGTCTCGTGGCACGACACGCGCGATTATAAATATATTATTTATATTATAGCATTTATTATTAGCATCCACAGATATATTTATATTATCATTATCATATCATTTACTATACTGTTGCCTCTTCGCACCTAAACCGCTGAACGGATTTTGCTTAAATTTAGTACGAAATTATGTGAAATAAAATTACTTCGAATCCTTGAAAAGGACATAGGAAAGTTTTTATCCGGCAACAATATTTATCGTATAGGATACGAAAAACGCATTTTGGCTTCACTGAGATTCGCATGGCGAAAGACTATAGGTTTTTATTTCATTTCGAACCAGCAACTAGTTACAAGTTAAAAAAAAAGACTAAAAGAAAGACACAAACAAATTATATGGACGAAAAGCGAATATACGACATTTTTTTATTAATAAAAAAAAGAACCAGCCACTAGAACGACCTGTTTATTAAGTTAACATAGGAACCTCACCTGCACATTGTACCGCGTGTCCGGCTGCAGCCCGGATATGTTCAGCTCCAGCGTCACGTCGTCCATGACGTTGAACCGCATCGGGTCATTCAGGAGACCCTTCCCCTTAAAAATATTGACGATTAAAAATACAATGAGTTATGACGCGTTACCCTAAAATATCGTTATCTTTTTCTTATATTTAAAGAAGAACAGTTTTATATAAACCCTGGGCTAAGTATCATGTATTCTTCCGTATTTGTACAAGTGAACTTACTTAAGACTCATGTTATAAAAAAATAATGTAAGTAATAAAAAAACTAAAAGTTTCTGAACATTATAAATAGTAATTCTTACAATAAGCACGACTATGTAAACTCAAAATGTGTATAAAATAAATGTCAAAAACGAAAATTCCTGCAGAAACAGTTGCCTCCAGTAATTTATATTTTTAAAATGGCTATTGAAAGCCCTTCACTTTGATACCTTACTAATTAAGATATTTAGGTCTAAAAAAAAAACAACAAAGAACCTCACAATTTGGAATTAAAAAATTCCCCATTTTGATTTTATTATGTTTTAATATACGCAGTGCCCCCCTCCCCCCACCTCGTGCTATGAAGACAAATCTAACGAAACCGTAGCAGAGAAAATAAAAATCTACATACACTCGAATAACATGACCCTCCTTTTGGAGAAGTCGGGTAAAAACACGTGTAATATATTCTGAGTCAACTTTTAAGTCGGCGAGTAATAAAAAGAACTTAAAAGATTTAACCAAAAACATAAAATTCTTACCTCTTCTCTGACTTCCTGCACGTGTACATGGTAGCCGCGTATAATTCCATTCTTCTCCTTCTCCTGGGGCGGTTTCCAGGTGACGTGGATCGAAGTCGAGTTGATGGAGGTCACTTTGACGTCCTGCGGCTCGCCGGGCACTGGAGGAATACGAATACCGCATCAGTCTACGTGAGCCCCACTAATGCGCACAGACCTAACGCCCTATCAGCATCTACGGGAGCGAACTAAAAACTACCTAAAGCTCAACATTATAGGGTCTAAAATCCAATGAAGCGTCGCACGCTCTCCGTAAAGCGTCTCGCCTTGTGACGTATAGCGGTGCGGTCGGTAACATCCCGTCGGCAATGCTGATAGAGTGCTTCGGTCTCGGATTCCATCTCTCAGCATCTCGATCGGGCATTTGAATACCAACACACACTAATCGATTAATCTTTTACGCCCTTCCATAACATAACCAAATAAAATCCATTACCTTTCAATCCATATCGTTAAGATAAACTAAAAGTCAAGCATTACAAGAGTCAAAGTTAGGTAAGTTTATTAATATCCATAAGCGGCATGTCTAAGGTCGGGTATACTCACTGCAAGGGTTCGCTCGGTGGAATAGGCACAGTGTGTGAAACTTCGGTTAGTAGTAAAACACACTTAACGTATAATTAACAAAACGTACATCCGACAGACTCAACAGCCCGCTTGCAGTTTGTCATAGGAGTTAAGTATATGTGCTAGGAAGAACATACTAGTATAAGCGGAGGCACAAGCACAAACGCACATCTAAACAGGCACTATAGTAATTTATACTCACTCTTGATAGCTGTACGGGTTACCAGCGGCCCATACAAAGTCAGTGACGAGAGAAAAAAGAGAAAAACGCATTCAAAATACATTTAAGACAAATTGTGCGAACATTGCAGGGCGAACGGAACCAAGTGAGAGATTACGAGTAGAACGCTTGTCGGCAAAATAGGGGTCTCTTATTTCACTTCCTCGTGTATTCCGAGCTCTCTAGGAGGCGTACTCGAGCTAAGCCGCTCGGGACGGCTGCGCTCGTGTGCATCGCCTTTTTCTACTCACATGCAGCGCCGAATGGAAACTCGAATTTATTTATTACGGGCGACAATGTTTCGGAAGCGCATTCCGTATGTTAATGCTCGTCTCGAGTGTGCACGGTGAATAGAACAAGACTAGGCACATTAGGGTTTCCGCTCTCGTCCTCGTTGCAGTCGGTTCACTCACACGCACATGTATTGATTACGCGACGGCGCCGATTCTGTGTGTGCTTCGTCGGTCTCTCTGGTGACTGGTGAGGTTTTGGTAAGTGTGCTCTTGTAGCCGACGGCCGCTGTGTGTGTATCTTGTCGTACCTCGGTCGTCTGTCCACGGTGAGGTCTGTGACTGTGTGTGTGTCCGGACTCGTGATCCTTACAGTGACTGACCGAAATCGCGCTCGACCGGGAGCCGAACCGCCTTGCGTTCCTCGAGATTTCACCCGTTCCCTTTAACCATACATATGTATCTGTATGTCACAATATCTAGTGTGCATGCACGACGATAGTCGGATAGTATAGAAGATAGAAGAGAAATACGTCTACTGCGAGAAGTAGTAGCTGGAGAGCGGTGAGAAAGATAGAGAAAGAAGGAGACAGAGATAGCGCGTGTTCTAGTCCGAGCTGAGCAGTTCGGGTTTTACAGGCGAAGAGCGTTGCGGGTCGGACCCCTCGGATCTCCGGACCGAATGAATTTAGGATTAATTTGGATCGGATCCTCGGGACCTGTCTGTTTGAACCGCTGCCTTCTAATAGTACAGTCAGAGAGTATCGAGTAGAGGTAGATGTGAGTACAGTAGCATGCGCGCGTGTCGTGTCGGCCGGTATTGGTATTCAAATGCGGCGCTCGTGCCGTGGAGCGTGTTCGGCTGCAACCGACTCGGAGACCTGATTGGCAACATTCAGCGGAAGGTATTCACAATGTACAAGCCTCGGATTCTGTGAAATTCGGTGTGGAACGTGACACTTTCTCGAGGTGTATAGCACGACTGAGAAAATGATAAGATGCGATATTCCAAAACTGAGTCGAACCGTATCGTGATATCGTAACGAATGCAGTCTTCCATATGCTCGGTCGGGCTAATGTTAGTCAAAATATCGTGTATAGTAAGGGTTGTACATGGCGCGTTTTGTTCCAAGAGTCTGAGTCGGTTGGTATTCGAGCCTCTCGATGTACACTCGCTCTCTCACCTTGTGTCGTCGCTGTGCTGAGTGCTCCTAAAAGTGCTGCGCTCGCCGAACACAATCGCAAACAAAGGACGATTGCGTTCGGCGAGCTAACCTAACTGGTGCTCAGTGAAATTAACCGAACGAAAATAGTGCTGTGTCGTTAAAAAGCATGCAAAATTGTGTCCATCGCTAAATACTCAACAACTGTGCGTCAAAATTAATATATAACGGTGCCGTCGACACTATACCATGTGCTATGCATTTCAGTGAGTGCCATCTTAGCGGATCTGAGCGTGGCGCGCCGAGAGACGCGCCACCAATCATTACATGTGACCAGTGAGTGGAAACATCGCTGTCCAGCGACAGGTACATACAACCAAATGGATCTGACCATAATACATATAAATCGGCAAGCATATACTCTTACGAGTTTAAACCTCCCTTAGAATCCTGCTATACGCTTCCAAAAAAGGGAACAAAGAAAAAATGGCATTAGTAAGTTGGTAGTAGTTGCGAACTGTCATTATAACTACTAATTTAAACATGGAGTTTCGATGTAAGGAACCCACCACCGTTTCGGCATTAGCAAACATTTGCATATCAACAAAATTCATTACGGCCAGAATGGAAATAATTTGGGAATAGTTCGAGGTACGAAATTGCTTGCAAGTGCCGCATTACTCATTTAGCTTCATAAATTATATCCGTTCTGCCCGCCATCCAATTACTAGTATAAAATCACTCGTAAATATTTAACGCGTTTCGAGTCGGATGATTTTATTATATTCGTTACCCATCTCCCGTCCCAATTGCGTTGACAGAACATTTCATTAGAAAATATTAAAAAAAATATGCGATATCAAAGGATTCGAACATAAAAGCTGAGGTCCGGCATTATGAGTTACATACAAAAAAAATAATTTCATCCGTTGATATTACATTTTGTATCAGGATTAATTTTATGTTATTCGAGATTAGTATTTGTGAGTCTCAATTTTATGTAGATGAATGGAAATCTAGAATCTGGCCAACAATAGTTATATGAATATTAATATCATTTATAACAATAAAAATAACCTTTTTTAACTTTTCCAAAACATAATATCATCTACATAAAATCAAGTTGAATATGAGATCGCATCATCGCGGATACGTACCGTCTTCGTGAGTGCGAACAGTGACGGGGTACGAGGCCGGCCCGTCGCCGACGCTGGTGCCGGCCAGCACCCATATGCGGTACTCGGTCCACCGGCGCAGCTCGTCCAACACGAAGCTCGTCTGGTTCAGCTTAACCACCGTCGCCTCCGAATCCCCCCGCCCGGATTCCACACACAGGAGCTTATAGTAGGCGATGCGGCCGTTAGCTCTCTCGGCCGGCGGCGGCTGCCAGGTCACGCGTATGGCGGTCGGCGATATGGCGACCGCGGTCACGTTCATCGGCGGCGCTCCGGGAACTGAACACGCTCAAACATGACACAGATCCGACAAAATCTGAAACTAAAATGGACTCCCGCGTCCCGTTACGACCTAGCCGATGCAATCACTGAATGCGTTAAATAAAATGTGCCCAAAATGAATCGTTAAAGCATGCATTGAGCCGCTCGCCCGTACAGCTGCTGTCGCGTCCCGAATGTTCCCGGCCGAAGATATCTGCGATTATAACAGGCCACGCCCAGCATTTTCTGGTTGCAAATTTTAATGCATATATCTTAACAATGCTGGGCATGTCGGTCGTTAAAAATAATCCGAGAGAGATCTCGGCGAGTAATTACGAACAACATAAAGCTACAGGGTAGAGTGTGCGCATTCCGTTCCCGTCCTGCGGACACGATACCCCCATAGACGAATTTACAATAACAAAACACATATTGTGAATAAACTTGGTGCTTGTGCTGTTTACTGGCTGCGTGCCGGGCAGGTGCTTATGTGAAATATATTAGGAATTTACCTGGCAAAACTGTGCTTACTTTACTCTCTTACAAAATCTCAACACGATCGGGGATACCGTGAACCTTTAGATTCACTGACACCAGAAAATTTAAAGATCACCCAAGTATTCATCCATAAGGTTTGACGGCATCCCCAGTCCAAACACTGTACATACACTCTCACACGCTAACCTGCAGACCTGACGGTCACATACCGTATTGTTTGGTCCGCACTGCTATGGGCGGGGTGGTGGCGCCTTCTCCCCGCTGTGATCTCGCCGCCAGCCATATGTAGTACAGGGTGTTGGGGTAGAGGCCGTTCAGGGTGTACGTCTCCGTTATCGGTATCCGTCTGGGCAGACAAAATATTTGTACCATCGAAGGAATTGATTAATTGAGCCTATGTTAAAGTTACGTTCCGGTCTTGGTTGCAATCGGCCGCGTCACACAATAGCTCAAATAAAACGCCAGTTCATTATATGCGCTATAACTTTCATTCCGGGACCCTCACCATTTTTTTGGCCTTGACCATTTTTTTATCTTAACGCTCTTCCAGCAGCTCTTTATTCATTTTGAAATATTACAAAGTAAAATATTGCTTCAAACAATGTTTAACTAATTAAAATTCGCGGTCCTTTTCTAGCAGATTGAAAACGAAACCCGACAGAAAGGGACAGCAAATCTTGATTAGTTAAACATTGTTTAAATATTTTTATAAATAAGAGGCTGTGTTAGCTTTTAAAGTTCAAAGTCAGGACTTGTTCTAAAATACATGTGTTAACTGTTTCACTAAACAGAACCAACTTATATTTTAACTACCCTAAAGTGTAGAGCGCCACCAACACTTTAATGCAACTAGTTGTCCCGTGCCCACTTCATTAGGCGTTATTAATGTAAAGGGTGAACAATGAAAAGCCCTTATCGTTTAGGAGCATGAAAAAATAGATGTTAGCCGATTCTGAGACTTACATAACATGTGACAATGATTAGGGAAATAATATTTTGAGCTCGCCTGGAATGTTATTTGCAAAATACTCTTATGAAGGAATATTACCAAGCGGAGTTAAATGTTTTTCTGATGAAGTACTTATCTCCGCTCACTATTTTCATGATCGATTTGTTTGTGTTGATAAGCAAGATTTTGTTAAAGATTTCTTAGAAGGCCCTAATACTTTTTGAAAGATATTTCGAAATTATCTTTTTCAAAATGGTATTTCGGGGGCAAACGAGCAGACGGGTTACCTGCTAGAAAACAATTGCCGTCGCCCATACTCGCGACATTCGAAAAGTAGCAATTGCGTTGCCGGCCTTTATGAGGGAATAGGGATAAGGTATTAGGGAAATTGATTCACCGGTAAACTTACTTACTGAACGAAACACAGCACAGTTTTGAGTGACCCAGTGAGACCGTGGTATCACTCCGGTCGATCCGGCCCATTCATTAGCAATGGTCATCCGCATTATGTACTTGAGAACGGAAAATGTCTCATTGGTACACGCCTCCACCGGGGTTCGAACCTGCACCCTCTCGAGTGCGACCCAAACGTCTTACCCACAAGGTTACGGACGCTCTAGATTTCTTAGAAGGCTCTAATACTATTTGAGAGATATTTCGGCCAAGTATCTTATTTACTTTTCTAGTTGTTGAAGGTAAAATGAAACTATTTACTAAATTATTATATCATTAATTCCATGAAGAACTATTATTTTTTAAGGTAATATAAGGGTCTGTTTCCTTGCTAATTGATAAAGTTTCTGTTAAGCTATCCACAACTTTTTTGACAGATTCTTCATACATCTGTCAAATAAAGTCGTGGATAGCAAGCGGTGAAACAGGCCCGTAGTCAAATAAATTGTGGATAGCCTGTTCGATACTTATCAAGAATTAGATAAACAGTCTAATTAACTATAATTATCAGGTATTCTTTTAGAGAGATATTTTTAAGTACTGTCAAAAAAATGTACATAGAGCCAGTTGGCGGACATGATCATAGTCATTTGGATAGAATATATCAATTCCATGTATGTCATAATCTGCCGGCTGGATTTGTCAAAACGAGACTAGCGTTGTGCGCGCGATCCTGATGTGTGCGTAAGCCCTGTTTACTCGGACGGGGGTGCTTAACACGAATGATATTTGTGTATTCATAAGCACACGCAAACATATGGCCGCGATCACAATCAAGTTGAACTATCTGTACATCTAATGAACTAACTTTCTGTGATGTTCCTTAGCGTAGGTATCGTTCCAGTAGAGCTCGTACGACACGATGTTGTCGCCGGCGTGCGCAGGCCGCCGCCACGTCAGCATCACAGACGTCTCGCCAGCTTCCACCGCCATCAGATTCGACGGCTGGGATGGTACTCCTATGGAAAGGTGAAATAGCTAGGTAGTGTTTTTCTGGAGAATTGAAATGTGTCCTTTTCTTTCAAGTTGCAGTTTTGCGGGTACGGCTCTGTTCCTTTACAGGCTCCTCTTTTTATAATTAAAGGGTTAAGACAATTATCTATATATTAATACGCGAGCGAAAAGCTTTGTACCCCTTTTGACGAAAGACGCGTAGATGTAAAAGCATAAAATTTCTCCCAGTTATAGTTGATATGGAAGAGGAGCACGGAATGCCAATAATATATTAAAAATATGCTTTTATCTTTGATATTTTTAATAAATCAAACGCTACGCATTAGTATGCGTCTAGTCAATACGCACACTACAATATTTTGACAAGACACGATAATCATACACGAAGTAGTCTTTTGTTTCTGGTTGAAGTCTGTGTTTTTTTAATAATATGTAATGGCCCGGTAACGAGACCTTTATGCCAAATTGAAATCTCTGTTTGAATTAAGAAATATTTATAGTCGAATTTCAACCACAAGGCGACCTCTACTTTTATTCATTACAAGAATTTTTTAATGTATTGTGTGTTTCGCTCCCCGATATTTGTGCGTCTTACCTTGCTGCGTCTTAACCTGTACAGGCGCGGAGACAGGTCCAGGCCCGACTAGTGTGAACGCCTGCACGCGTATTGTATACACAGTGTGCGGGGTTAACTCGCTGATTGTTGTCAGGTGATTGTTGTCCATCTGACGAAAAAAAAACGATTTAGAAATGTTCAAATATTCTATATATGAAAACATATAGCATTATCCTGACTAAAAATACGTCAAAAAATCATCTAATGTGATGCGTGAGTCTAAGTAAGTTTTATATTCTCACAGTATTCAATACCTCAGCCTAAAATATTTTTTCAGCAATTCGACAGCTGTCACGTTAGGTATTTTCTAGATAAATTTACCCTTATCTAGTGAATTAAGCTTTAGGCCTTATCTGGATATAGTCTAGACAGTATCAGTCGACTTAACGCCTTTGATGTCTGGCCAGATTTCTGAGAAGGATTCTGTGTCGAACTAGGTGTGAAACGAGTAAATAAAAAACCGGCCAAGTGCGAGTTGGATTCGCGCATGAAAGGTTCCGTACTAGTACGGAGCAAAAGATTCTGTGAATATATTCCTGAAATTTAGACAATAGCATTAAAAAATATGTTTAATGCCCCCAGTAAAATTTATTTTTCGCTTATTTGTTAAAGTAGTAACAAAAATGCATAATCTGAGAAAATTTCAATCTCTAGCTATTTCCGTTATTGCCTAAAGACAGACAGTCGGACATACGAAAAGAGTCAATCAACGTTTTTAAACCCCAAAAAAAAAGTATTATAATTACCATCTGAGATTGCCATGACTGTAACGGCTGCGAGGGATCTGAGGTGTAGTAAATTTTGTAGCCCTGAAACAAACGGGTTTAAAAACATTAAGCACCGATTAAGTATATTTTTAAATAAAGTTTGACTATCGAGAGTTGAACCCCAGCATTTATTTTGACTGGCAACATTATTCTAATGTCAAATTTAAAGATGGCGTGATCAAATATTTATGGCTATAGTTTTTATTAAAGAATATTTTAAAATATATAATTTATTTTTTGCTATATATAGTACTTTCATTTTTAAACTTTTTTTTTCTAAATAAGAATTACACATCTACTTCAAAGCAAACAACCTGTATTTAAATACTCGTGTCTAGGTCACTAATATATACCAGCAAAAATTCCTATAATCCTGCTTCATAGTGTGATACCATATGAAGGAATTTTTCGAATTTGTCGCGTTTTGCCAGGTTAAACTCTCGTTTGCCAAACAAAATACCAAGAGACAGTAGCTCTACCATGAGTTTGCAATAGTATTTTTTGAAACTCGATAGCGACGACGTAAATTGTTAGTATGACAATTTTAGTTCCGCAAGTGACAGCTAGAGGCGCTGCAAAATTTTGCCATACTAAAAGTTTACGTAGTCCTATCGAGTATCGACAAATACTATAGTTTCGAACTCATGGTAAAGCCACTTATGTTTAAAAGTATGTTCATACCGTGACTTGTCCGTTAGGTGTATCAGGGTCGTCCCACTGTATGACCATGGTGCTGGAGCTGAGAGGCCGCACTTGGACATTCTTCGGCGCCGATCCCGGTTCTGAAAACAAAATTATACTTCAAGAACCTGCGAAAAAAAAGGAAACTCATCAGCTCTAGGCTGCCGTCATACTGTTGTTAGAGTGGGACGACAAGATTCGGTCGAGACGAATGTTTGAGAGTAGAGCTCTAGGGTAGAGTACCGTAAGCCCGTAATTGAAGACATAAGTGGAAGAAGTGGATGACTAACATTTTACAACGTTCGAATAAATACTATTTTTTTTC
>JAOTAV010000004.1:330441-355819 GCA_026546445.1 Cyclargus thomasi | reverse complement strand
AAAATTGTAATTATTATGATTTCCGGAAGTTTCATTTTAGTGATACGACAGATAATTAACAGTATCCGGTTGGAAAGTTTTTTTTAATTTATTCATGACCATGTACTTTTCTCCTTCATTCAATATATTAATTTATTATTCTAATCACTAAAATAACCAATAAAGTAATAAACTATTTAACAATTTGACTAAAAAGCAGTATATAACAATAAATGAGATAAATAAAATAAATTTGTCTTGTAAAAGTAAAGTAAGCAATTCATAAAAAGTTACTATTAGTTGGCGTAAAAAGAATGTCTTTATTTGACAGTTTTTAACGTAAAAGCAATCCAGCTGATGTCACGTGACTTTGCTCAATAAGAAAACACCAATAAGGTGTCAATGCCGATGAAAGTTAAGTGTCATGTGACTGTAATAATACCAAAAATGTATGAAAGTTGGTTTGGGCGTAAACTGTCTGGAAATAAGAGGTCGTAATAACCACCCATTATGACCATTACCAAACCTGCATGGTTCCAGGTAATTCAATATACGGCCAACAATTGCCTTGTTATTTTTTCGTATTACTGACTGAATTAATACTAGTTAGGTTGTCTATGAATGGATTTTAAAATTATATTGGTGACATTAGGGAACGTCAAACTTCACATATTTAGTGTCACGTGACTGCTAACTGGCTGGAATTTGGGTGGGAGTGAGAGGACCGAGTGACCGAGTTAAGCGGTCATAGCAATAGGAACTCGTATAATATTCTACATCTGTAGTATTTTTGCCAAAAAAAGCATCCACTGTGGACGAGAGATCTTTTTTAGTAAGACTAGGGTCCAAACGAGCAAAGGGCACCTGATTATGCTTTAAACGCGAACGGTACACTCAGATAGATTTACTTGCATATTCATTACAAATAAATGATTCTCATTAAATTATTTAATTCTATTGTTAAAGTAAAAAAAAATCAGTAAGTTACTTTGTTAATTAACTTTTGGTCTTAATTTGACATAAGTTTGAAAAATCAAATGGGATCAGGAAAAAGTAACTGAAATATGACGGTTCAAAAATAGGTCGAAAGTTTTCCAAAACAGGTAGGTTAGTCTCCTTGCGCTTTGCTTGGATCGTAATCGCGTTGTCACTACTGTGTGTGTACTCAGATAAAAAAAATTCGCTAACTGCAACCTGATTGGCCGATGTAGTTGCGACCGTGCAGCGATTGGTTAATATTTCAGCACAAGTGTGACATGCTTTATGCCTCAGGTGAGACACTTAAAAATTAATTTGGCTTACGTTGAATTTGTCTCTGCTCTCGATCGATGGTAACGACAAGCGCACGCTTCAGAAATCTAGCTCACAATAGATAAAATATTTTTCAAAATCCGTCCAACCGATAGCAATATGCGGGTTAATAAAATGGAAAACAGACAAAATACAATCGATATTAAGGAAAAAATATTTACATTTTGGCACAGGCGTCGCGGCCGACACCGTTTTAAGTAAAAACTTTATAAATATCATTCAAAGAGTATACTAAAAGTTACTCTACAGGCTTACTCTAGAAGGTGACTTTAGGCCTATATTCCAAAAAGATACTAAAAGGTAACGTGCTATCGAATTGTCAAATACTGGCTGTAAAGTGCAGTGACCAGCATCAATTCTTAAAAAAAAACAAGGCCCCGATTCTCACACCTCAGATTTAGATATATTACGTAAGCGATCGGAGCGACATTCGAGGTATGACAATCGGAACCCTGGGACGTTGTTACTACTCGTATATCATTCTTTTTATTTTAAGTTATGGAAGTCACATTTAAATTCAGATATTGTTGCGCGACTTAGTTCACAAAATATAGTCATATTGGTTTTCCAGCAAGAATGAAGAAAAATATATTACGAAGTAAATATTTTGTGAACTTAGTCTTAGTATAATAACTTTTGTTACGTAATATAACATAATTTATAATTTTAAAATGTTACATTTATTGCATTATATAATTAAAATATACTTATAAATCAATGATCGAAATTTTTAACACATTATAAAATATCGAAATCATCTAGCTTCTTAAAACATCTTAAAACTGGGTTTCAATGATTATGGCAACATTTCATATTATTGTAACATAAAACATAATAAGGAAATAACTCTGTCTATATTTACCATAAATAAAATTAATCATATTTTATTATAATATAAGTAATCATAAACTAACTTTGTCAGTTATTCTCACTGATTAAATCAAAAACAATGATTGTGATGATTGCATGGCGTATTGGCACTTTGTAACCAAACTTTTAGAATATTCAAATAGAGTTACATTTGCTATGAGTTTCTAATGATTACATTATTTATATACAAGAGAGATCTTAGATAAAATGGCGATTTTTATTAATTTATAAATCTAAGCACAATTTCGGAGGCACAGAATCTGCAAAGCGTAATATTCTTAATAGCAAAACTGCTTATCTTTTTTAAAATAAAGTCTGTGCTGAGACTGCGTAGACTCATTTTTTTTTAAATAAAAAGATCTAAATGCATATAGTCAAACCATGTACGGACAGCAACAAAGTATATCGTCACAATTTCATGTTTGTTATTAACATAATTTGCATGGACAATAAGGCAATGATTTACAAATTAATCGGCCGCACAAGTGCATTTGATGATTTCTGTGATTTAATGAAGACTTTGGTAGAAAATGTTTATGTCAAAATCTTAATTAAAATCAAATTATGTATCATGAATTACAACTAAATTCGGCCTAATAACTTATTTTATACATGATAACAAATAATAATACTATGATGCATACATCTAACTTGGCAAATTCTGCAATTCCTCTGAAATAAGCCTACAGCTAGCGGAGGTGAAAATAAAGGCTTTAAGCTAGCAACATTACGTGACCAGTTGCAGTACAATCTAACTTTAGATACATCTATAGAATTGGTGTTTGAATACAGTGACACTTACCAATACAGAAGGTCGATAAGAATTTACACTCAACGTAAGCTTATAGTAAAAGTATTATGTTAGTTTTGAAAATTAACTAGCAACACTGTTACTTAAACGCGTTATACACGGTCCTGCAAGCATATATTTTTTTTAAATTGTACCTTTCTCATATCTGGGGACACGTTAGTGCCTCTGCCAAGATTATTCAAAAGTCTTATAATTATTATTTTTAAGGCCAAGCATTTTAAGAGACCACCCGTATTCCAGCCAAGCTGCAGATCGGACAGTGTATAACTGCGTTAAGAAGAGACTACACTACGTTAATTTAAGCTCAAATTTGGTCTGAGAAGCTATTTCTGCACCGTGGGCTATACTAATGATTGTTGAATTCGAGTATTAGATAGGAACTTAGTAAAAGAGTTAGATATTTGAATTATAAGCTACAAGAGAGGACTGTTTTAGCGTTAATGAGAGACCGTCTATAAAGTACGTCACACAAATTAATACAACTTTTGAAATGTGATGGTCACAAAACTGAACCCCTTGTCGTGTGACAAGTCACAGTTTATCGAACAACTTTCTCCCCTTTACGTGTGACGTACTCTATGGATGGTCCTTTAGGTATTTATTGACAATAACAATTTGAATTCGGTTTATATTATATTAGTTACATTTTTTGATATTTCTTATGTTTGTAAGCTGTTTAAGCAAATAAGACTTTCCCCCCCTTGCTACGTGGTCACACTGGTTCATTCGCATTGATAAATACAATTGTATTAGCCTCATCGGTACTTAATTGATATGTAGATCGTATTTAACGGTATACTAAATTTAACAAAAAAAAACTAAGAAAATCCGTTACACTGTTAAAGAAACGAGTATAATCTCAAAATGAGATTTTTTCTCTCGAGACACAAGAAATATGACAATGAACCAGTAGGATATTTTATATATTAGGTTATGAAGCTAAAAGTGGGCTACCTAACTGTAGGTACTAGAAAAAGCTCGCATTACACCTACGGGAAAATAAACTATGTCATTTATTACAATTTAGAATTAAGTGCTTTCCTCATTTTTATAATTCACAATTTATACTAGCAAACACGATTTTATTTATATCATTATTTTATTACGATAAATTTAGTAAGGCTATTTTATAACATACAGCCGAGTACGCGGTGAGATTAGACGACTTAAATAAAATTATATCTAGTAACACTTATAAAATACAGACAAAATAACAGTAACTAATACATCTAGAGGCGACTAAGCGAACCATCGTCTAAAAATACCGCAGTGACACACAACAGGCGAACCAAACAGCCAACCGAATAGAGACCGACGAACACCACTGGTTGGAGCGGACAACTAATATTTTACAACCGTCGAATTTGATTAGAAATAAGGATAGTAATTTGAACCCGAAGGAATTCTGAAAAATTACTAACTTACGTATTTCTTTATCAAGCTCATACATAAATTAAATTCTTGACTTCAAAACATTCGGCAGGGCTATCGTGTATCTCGCGATTGAAATAATTGCTCCAAAATCGCAAATTCGTGTCTTGTAACAACTAAATGCTTTCGTATGGATTTTGACAGCAATTTTAACGATTCGGCGATCTGTATGGAAAATATAGTTCCTTTGAAGTTTAGTAATTGAACGCGAGTTCTGCGCTATCACTATTGCTAATTGTTTGTTGATATATTTATTTATTTGCATTAATGTAGTTACAAAGTTCATACAAATAATGACATTGGTTCTTATACATTCCGCCATTTACATGACGTGCAAAGTCAAGACAGTATTTTACATAATAGCCCTGCCGGCTTAAATCAAATAGACGATTTAAGACCGGCAGGGCTGTTATGTGGCAAAAAATTTGTAGTTTTTAAAATGTTAGTTTCCTGCTTCTTCTACTCGTGTTTTCAATTACACCTGTGAAAACAGGTACTTTTACCTGTTACTTTTTTCCTATAATAGGTATGTGTTGATGTATTAATTTTCAGAAACTTTCAACAAATAAACGCTTGAAGATACCTCCGGGTATCAAAACGCGTCGTCTCTATTCATTTCACCGCTAAAAAAAAATAGCACGTTCACATTATAAACATCTAAAATTAAAACGAGAGATTCCTAAATTTACAGTGATTAATACTGAGATTAAACAATTCAAAAACGAGTCAAACATGAACATAAATGACAAACATTAAAATTATTGAGATTATTAAGCGCCATCCACACGACACGACGAATACTACCCTAATTAGAGTTACATTGATATGTGAATGCAAAAAAACGAACCGTTCACACAACTATTTAATAAAAAGCCCAGTGTTGCAAACGATAAAAATTAATAGCGGTTAACCTCAAAATGTTATGAAGCAAATAAAATGTTTCGACAGGAAGGTGAAGTTTAGATAAACATTGCTACTGTATTAATTAGTTGTGTGAACAAAGATTACATATAAGTGGCCCCTAGTTCACAATACATTGAGACATGAGAAAACATTCACATCAAAAGTTTGACAAACAGATCTTATAGCATTTTTCTTAATATATTTTTTAATTCATTGACAGTAATTTTTTTAATAAAAATGTTTATGAAAAAAAAAACCCATTAGCCACTTCCGTTCTCGCAAGTACATAGAGAGCATCACAACATGAAAAGTTATTGCTTCTCGTAATTCGTTGGGACGATTATTGCAACCGAGTCATGCCGTACTGGATGGACAAATTAAACACTAAAATAATACTCAGTCGACACACGACAATGAAATGAGCAACTCCTAAATCCTTCGCACTCTCTCCCTCCAGAAAGAAACAAGTTCCAGAATGAATGAGACAGCTGTACGCGCGCGTACGAGTGACAGAGACAGTGATAGATGGAGTCAGACGCCGGCAGCGTGGAAGCAACTTCAGTGACGAAAACCTGTAATTTAAAAAAAAAAACAATAAAAGGTTCTGAAAAATATGGCGCGAATTGGAACTGATTATCAAGGTGCTCATGCATTATGACATGCATTACGTCAGAGTATATACTGGGTGTAACAAAAGTGAGATTTTTTTTTTCGTTATTTGTATGGACAAGCGCCCCAGCGACATGAGTTTGCCTATACAAATCGCAATTTTTTTTTGTTTTCATTGCTGGTACTTTCACAGTGAGTTCTATATCAGGGACACACACGATCCCTAAAGTTTTATCCCACCAAAACATTCCGTAAAAAAGCAAAGTCTCGATTGAGCTGCTAAAAAGTAATGAAATCTAGACAAAGCCAAAGGCTCCTTCCTGTGATTTTTTTATCATTATAGTTATTATTATATGATTGGCCTTTGACCATACTTTATTCGTTAGTCAACGGCGTGTCGTATAACATTAACTATTATAATAAACAAATCACAATGAAGTCAAGACTAAGGCATGCAAAGGCAAAGGCTTGGCCTTTGTCTAGATTTCATCACTTTTTTGAAATGAACAGGCAGCTCAGCGAGACTTGGCCTGCTTTTTTACAGAATATTTTTGGCAGGATTTCATATAGCTAGTTGTTGCCCGCGACTACGTCCTCGTGATACTTTATACACATAGCGTGATGTTATATAGCCTATAGCCCTTATATTTAGTCTTCAGCTTTATATTATTAGCATAGATTCTTGTTTGCCTGTGCTCTTCCTAAACACAGAGCTCTTCCTAAACGTCTGGGCCTATTTTTAATACAATTTCTCGTGTGTGTTTCGGGGTATTTTTAGATTATATACGTCTTTGGGTCCGCTAGTTGTCTATGAAACTCTAGTTTTGGAGTGTCTAGAGATAGTTCAGTTGTGTTGTGCGCGCGGCTCTATGTGTGGGTTAGCCCTGTTAACTCGGACGACGCCTGCCGCGTCACTGCTACAAAAATGAAAGTTTACAAGCGCACGCACACATAGGGTCGCGGGCACAACATAGTCCAACTATAACAGCGCTTACAACTCACCAGTCGCTCACACGTGCTGCACGTACTCGGGGTTGAGGAAGGAGAAGCCCATGAACTCCGTCTGGTCGAGATTCATCATGAACAGCTTGTCCGTGGGCGTCAATTCCGTCTTCTCTTGCGTAAACTGCTTGTCGAAGTTGGACACGTCCTTGCGGTGTTTCTGGAATTAAATTTAGTGACTTACTAGTTACTACAGTACGTGATGCTGAATATTATCTTTTACGCTATAGCTTACTTAACAAAGTTTGTAATATCTGATCGAACTAACAATATATGTCTACTTATCTCAATTTACTTGTTAACACTTGTACTTCTTAACACTTAAGTGACTCTCTCAACTCGTTACTTGTACTTTATTGTGAACCGGGCGTTAAACTTACGATCTTCGGCTTGAACGGCGGCTGCACGTCTCTCTGTTCGACCCTCGCCCAGTCTATGCGGCGGAAGAACGCGTGCGTGCGGACGTCCTCCTCGCCGCGCGGACCGCACCCGAGACGCTTCAGCGGGTTCTTCTGGAGGAACGACTTGCACGCGTCTTTCGCTTCCTGGTGAAGATAGAAGAGTTTTGCTTAGATAGACGCCAGATCTCGTACCTAATGATTTATCTACATTCTAGATACATCAAATCAACATTATTTTAATTTCAAATCATTTCACCTGTACATAGAGATTTCAAAAAATTAACCGACACGACGAAAACGACCCTAAGAGAGGTTACAATTTTCTAAGAACGGCAATAATATTATATGCATCCTTCGAAATGACGACCGGTTAATTTTCCTATGAAGCGGTCAATAACACACCACACAATTATTACTAGTCGTCAACGCCTCCGTAGTCTGATGGTATCGAGGGGCTCTGAACGGTGGCCGGTTTAAGTGAAACCAAGCCTAATATCCAAGAGGTTATTAATAGTGACCAAGTTCGTGCGCATTAACAAAAGCTTTCTCTGTACCTTTACTCTCGTCACCCAGTAGAACAGTTGATAGGTACGACTGGCGAGAGATCAGGCGCAAGACCGACTTTTGTCATGCACATCCAAACACAGGTCAGTCAGTTCATCAACCTGATTTTCCCTAATCGAAACGCGGATATAAACTGTTTCCTACACGGGAAATGAATCTACGATCTCCCAGTTGGGAGCCACGCTCGGCACTAGACCACGGGGGCGTTAACATATACAGCATCCACACATATCTTAGACCCTTCCACCTACCTTACTCAGCGTCTTCGGATACGACACGCTGTTGTCGGTGATAGCCGCGAACAACTCCTCCTCATCTTCACCGTCAAACGGCGGCTGTCCGACCAGCATCTCATACAGCAGCACGCCGTACGCCCACCAGTCCACGGACTTCCCGTACGGCTGGTATAAGATGATCTCCGGCGCAATGTAGTCAGGGGTTCCGCAGAACGTCTTGGTTGTTTTGTCGCCTGGTAGGGAAAAATAGTAATCTCAGAGAAGTCGATAGTATATGCGCACCTAAAGTAGTCTCCAGTTATGCATCACGTCAGAGTTATGGAAGAAGAAGGGTAACTCCGACCCAACAAGCGATTTATCTGATGTCTCAACTGTTACTTTTAGCAAAATTTTTCATTAAACCCTTTTCCCCTCGCAAGAGACACATACACACGTCTACAAACTTGAAACTAAGCACAAATAGGTTTTCAAAAGGGTTATTTGAGTTCACGTTTAAAGTGGTAGATGGAAGTTTGCCTGAACAGTGAATACCTTCGTTTGTACCAAATATTAAAGAAAATGAGAGAAACGGGATACGAGCAAGCCCAATAAATAAAATGTATGGAAATGATATGCGCGTTCGCTATGCCTTATGTCATTGTCATACATTTTGGCGATTCTGCAAAGAAGCAAAAATTTAGGTCTTAGCTAAGCCCCCTGGGGCGGCCGAACGGCGCATGATATACAATACTCACGGGCACCGTCATCTCCTGAGGCGCTCTCTAAAACGGCTCAGAGCATAGGTACGATCAAGCTCAGAGAGTTCCAGGGTTTCCTGGACACGGGTGCTACATGCTACAAAAGTAAGAGCCGCCCCTGCAACAAAAATACCTGTAATGCCCTCTTTGCACATGCCGAAGTCAGCGATCTTGATGTGCCCGTCCTGGTCCAGCAGCACGTTGTCCAGCTTCAGATCGCGGTAGATGATGCCGCGGGAGTGCAGGAAGAAGAGACCGATGGCTATCTCTGACGCGTAGAACCTACACAAGAATAAAGAAAATAGAGATTATAATCCCACTAAACTAGGTTATTTATAGGAGGCAGCGGGTTACCTAATGGAAAGCCACCACCGTCGCTCATGGACACTTGTGACTTCAGGAGTGTTGCAAGTGTATTGCCGGTTGTAATGGTACGGTTATAAATATTTGTAACATAACTAGAACGATTTTTTGCCCAACGAACTAAAACTTTCCATTTACACATCCTACATATCTTCTAGATTTCATTAAAATCAGGCCAATCGAAGACACCACAGCCTCACAGAAAACTGGCGGAAGCAGCGTTGCGCTGTGTTTCGTCTAGTGACTCATTAATGAGTTTACCCGAGATCCACCTCATCCCTATCCCTATACCCGTTCCCTATTCCTTCAGCGAAAGTTCGGCGACGTACTTGCAACGCTTCTGCTGTTACAAAATGTCTCTGGGTGACGGCAGTCGCTTTCCATTAGGTGATCTGCTCGCTTGCCCACTATTCCTTTAAAAAAAACCTTTTTTTTTGTTCTAATGGCATCAGTAAATTTTTCAGAATTTGGTAATGGATGTATTAAATTAACAGAAATTAGCATTCGCGATGACGTAAGTTGAAGTCATGACATCGTGAATCGATGACATGACATAGGCTATAATTTCAGCACCGCCGTGCAACATGGGAATTGTGAAGGGGGAGATTATGTAATTTTCTTGATGGCTTGTCATTCGTAGTATAAATTGATAGTTGCGGAAGACTTCATATGGGGCGACGGTTAAACAATTTCAAAACAATTCTTTGTTATTGCTACTGTGAAATCTAAAATATTTATCAAATAACTACGGTATTCTTGATTTGGTCCGGTTGTTTATTATCTGAATTTCTGATCAGACAAATTCGGAAGTCCCGTCAGAACGCACTCTATTCATCTGTTTTCTCGTGGACCATCCGTTGTAGAAAACTACTTTGATCGATAGAAAGATTTTTGTATCATCTGATGGGAGTCCGAATTTTTCTGATCGAAAATTCGAATAATATGCGACCGAGCCCAAAGTAAAGTTTGATTAGTTTTTAGGGTTCCGTACCTTAAGGGTAAAAACGAGGCCCTATTACTAAGAATTCGATGTCTGTCCGTCTGTCTGTCTCCAGGCTGTAACTCAAGGGCGGTAATAGACATAGAGTTGAAATTGTGTTGCCGCTATAACAAGCACTAAAAACAAAATAAATAAATATGTTTCTTTGCTAGTAGGTTGATAAATTCGACATGCAGATTATCGGCAGCTTGGCCGAGCGAAGGCCGCCGACCAAAGCTCGGAGGTGCCTGGGTACGATTCCTATCGCATAATTTTATTTTAATGACTTTTCTTTATTTTAAACTTTTAGAAACACGTTTTTCCAATTTTTGTATTTGTACGGAACCTTAAGTGCGCGAGTCCAACTCGCATTTGGCAGGTTTTTTTTTTGTAACAATGGCTACTCAAAAATCAAATCTTAGAAAAACATCATGTTCCCGAAGGAGGCTTACAAGATTATTCGTATTTTTACATGATTTTCCAATTACACGCGAGCAAAGCCGAGGGATAAACGAGTGTTCCTCTATTATATAGGACGTACTATCATGGAAAACTTGATTAAGAGCCAGATTGTGGATCTAAGTCAGGTGGTCGCGTTATGTCACTCAAACCCAGTCGACGAACCAAACGACGCAGGTCTGTCAACTGGCTCAGTTTCAATTTCTTCGATGGTACTCACACTGCGACGGGCTCCTTGAACTTGCCGCACTGCTGTATCTGGAACATCAGGTCCCCGCCGTTCACGTACTCCATTACGAAGTACAGCCGATCCTGGACACAACAAAATAATAATATACAGATAGTTTAACTCCGTTGTGCGCGCGGCTGATGTGTGCGTGCGCTCGTGAATACGCAACTTTTATTTATATATATATCATCGAATATATATCCATGACCCAGGAATATTGAAACTTTTTTAGTTCCGCCGAAGGGATTCGAACCCACGATCCCCAACTTAACACACGCTTAAATATCTTAGAGCCAGGACGCGCTTTTTAACCAGGTATAGTTATTGTAAAATGTCACTTTTTTAAAATATTCGTCACTAACATCTTTCTAATTTTATTAAAGAAAAAAAGGGGGTTTTCCATTTTTTTCTTCGGGGTTATTTGACTTAGCATAGTCTGAAAACAGAGTGAAATCAAACGAGGAACGAATGCTTGGAGCTGAGAGCCAAAACGCGCTTCTCGAGCATGGTACAGTCCATATCGCCACTAATATAAAACCTTCTTTTTTGTCGGGGATTCATTGATTTTTGTCAGGATTCATTACCATAGTCGGGAAACACGAGTACAGGGGGACGAGGAACGACGGTTTGAAGTTGAGAGCCAGTACGCGCTTCTCAACCATGATAAAGTTCATAACGCCACTAATATAAAACTCATCTAAAATACATATCATAGTCTGGAAGCACGAGTGCAGTTGAACGAGGAACGGCGGCTTGGAGCTGAGAGCCAGGACGCGCTTCTCGACCATGGTACAGTCCACGTCGTCGTCTTGTATGATGATGTCCTTCTTCAGTATCTTGATGGCGTACAGCTCGTCCGTACCGCGACGCTCCGCTAACATAACCTGAATGATAAAAAAGGCATGAAAATTGTGGTTAGAAATATTAACTTACCTAAAACTGGCGTGAGTCAACGTTACGCTGTTTTGCGCAGTGAGTGAGTTTAGCAAACTTTCTGTAATCCTCTTTCCCCAGTCCCGTATAGGATACTTTTTATCCCGGGAAAATATACGGTTTCCACGTGACATACAAAATTTTTGCGCAACGAAGTTGCGGGCCCTAACTAGTAGGAAGGAATAAAATCTCAAGAAACCCCTTTAATGTAAAATAAAAGTTGTCGGGTATTTTCGAACCTTTAAAAATATTACGTTTTCGGATCGGGTGGAATATTTAAATAGACCCTTTTAGATTTAGTACCCAAAGTGTATTTATGGAGGCGAATATCTCTGCCTAATTTGTTATCTCTTCTTTTACCTCAGATTATTTATAAAATATTATATTATAAAATATTTAAAAAATCCAGACAGAAAGGAACAGCGAATCTTGATTAGTTAATACTGTTAAAATATTTTTATGAATAAGGTAGTCAATGTTTATTTGTTGGTTAACTTGTGTTGGATATAATTTAGACAGTGTTGCTGCATCGTTCTAACATTGCATAGAATAAGGTGAGCAACTTTTTATATAAAAACAAGTCGGGTTTTCCTTTCTGACGCTATAACCCAGAACGCACGAACTGATATCAACGGTTATGCATTCGTTGGAAAGGTCTCAGGTTCCGTAAGGTTTGTAGTAGAAAAATTCAGGAATAATTTCAAGAGAAAAGTCGGAAAACAGAGAAAATCAACGCGGACGAAGCCCTAGTACCTTATAGATTCGGAGGTTTCGTGTTTTGTAAGTCTCGCTTAAATAAGAGAACGGCTGGACCGATTTAGATTAGTAAGAGACGGTTCATTATAGACGGTAGTACGCAGTTTATCGGGCTTGCTATAGTTGAATCGCTGTAACTTGGCACAAAAATTCATATACATCACCAATCTTCGTTAGTCTTCTGTAAGCTTTGTGTCATATATACTGTAAATAGGAAAATAGCAATAACAGTTTCTGATACATCCTATTACAAAAAACAAATGTCCAACCTTTCCAAACGAGCCCTTCCCGAGCACCATAATGAAGTTGAAGTCTGTGGCCCTGATGACGTCGGCCGCGTGCATATTGTGGGGCACCTCGCGGTCCACGGGCGGCGGCTTGCGGGCGCCCATGTTGGTCGCTTTCATCTGGTTCTTGAGCTGGGCTAGATCCGCCCCTTCTTCGGGCACCGGCACGTTGTAGTACTCTCCCTCTTCCTGAGTCAGCAGCTTGAACCAGCCCTCCGCGGGTGCCTTCATCACCTCGGAGATGCCGAAGGAGAGGGACCCCATGAAGTCGTTGCGAGAGGTGCGATCCCAATCCCATACCTGGAAGAATGGTGGTTCAAGATCATGTTTAGATTAATATACCCGGTAAAAGATTTACATTTTGAAAATTGTAAGTACTAGGCACTTTATTTGCCGGCCCACCTACAATAGGGGAAATTAAAAGAGAGCCAGTTGACGGACCTACGTAATTTGGTCTGAATATGTCAATTCCGTGTAAGGCGGGATCAGTCGGCTGGGTTTGACATCACGCGACCAGTTGACTTAGATTCGCAAGCTGGCTCTGTTTCAGTTTTCGTGATTGTACCTACGAAATTCGTTGCCTTCATAGAAGGCTAGGACGCTGTCGCTACCCTAGGATGCTACGGTTCATAGGCTACATGGACTAAAACTGCTATTTATAAGTCCCGGACTGAAAATACCTGTAGGCTCTTGTTTGTCTTAAGATTACGCGGTCTACTTCTGATTGTTTGGCACGAGTTCTCGTGGACAAACTATTGGATTCGGAATCTATGATCAGTCGATTATAATATGTAACCATAAACATATAGGTATTACGACTTAGCTAGGCACGTGAACTTGACAAAGTCATTTTGGAAAAAGTAATATTGGAAAAATGTAAAAAAAAAATACATAGCAAAATGTCCAAAAACAGCAACAGAAAAGTAGCTAAAATGTGTACGATGCTTGTAACTGTAACATTTGTCTCGTTTTATGTTGCTGTTTTTGGATATTTCGTTGTTTTTTTTTTACATTTTTCCAATATTACTTTGAGAAGATCTTGTGCCTTGTTAAGTGGCACAGGTTATATGTAACAAAAGTTTGTGATAAAAGTTAAGAGTATGTATGAGTTACTGAGAGAAATAAAAAAAATGGGATTTGTGTGAATTTTGAATGGGATGTGGGCAAACGCATGTGGCTTGGGTTCTTAATGACCATCAGTTTTCAACCATGTCAGTTTCCCAGTTAACTCTATTTAGGGGACAAATACAAACCTTTTTGTTACACTCTGTATAACTAGCCTATGATTATACTCACTTCTAGTAGAAGTCTGCGATCCTTATCCTCGGGTTTGAGATCGAAGGTGAGGGTCTCGTTCCACTCGGGGTTGAGGGAGTTGCGGATTGTCTTTGTCTTCTTCTTGACGCTGTCAGACTCAGGGATGAGCTTCAGTTTGACGTAGGGGTCGGATAGGCCGTTCGGGTCCATTGGGATGAGGTTCCGACCCTGTATCACTGCGAACAAAGTAATGTAAAACCTTTAATTAATAATGTAAAGCTGGAGAGTTTGTTTGTTTGAGCGCGCTTATCTCAGGAACTGCTGGCTGGAATAAAAAAAATATTTTTGTTTTGTTTAGTTAATAAAACATCACGCTACGAATAATAGGAGCTGAGCAGTAACCCAAAATTGCTGTAGAAACGGGATCATTCATAAAGTTTCACGCGGACGTAGTCGCGGGCAACAGATTGTTTTATATAAGTGTCTTTATTTCTGCCGTCCCGTGTACCTGCAAGCTCCAGAGGGATTTGAACCCGCCATCCCCACATAAGTTGTCAACAAGCTTACCAACTGAACCACAGAGGTCGTCGAGTCGTAAGTGTAAAAGAGTAGTTAGAGCATTAGATATTAAAAATCCTGTTTTTTCAAGAGTTTTTGATTTTGATAAAAAACCCCCATTATCTAGCCCTCGATCTGGTAACCCATTAAATACCGTTAACTAAGAGCGAAGTTTTTGTTTAAAGTGCCATACTTCCAGGCCCATTTTTTAAGTTCGAAAGTTTTTTTTAGATGGCAAGCGAACAGACGTGTTACCTGATGGAAAGCTAGGACATTCGTGACATCTGAAATTTCGCTATTGCGTTGCCCTCTTTTTAATGACGGAAATAGGGATAAGGGGCCCATTAGAGAAGGGGATACGAGGATTAGGGAAGTTGGGTCACCGGTCAACTCACTCACTGAACGAAACACAGCACAACGCCGTTTCACGTCAGTTTTCTGCGAGAACTAGGTATCACTCCGGTCGAGCCGGCCCATTCCTTCCGAAGCATGGCTTTCCCACGGCAAAGTCTAGGTACTTTGCCGTATTTCCTCTAAGTACCAAAACTCCGTGGCATGGCCATCTTGAGTTTAGACTCGCAAGAGTAATTTGAAATTTTCAAAAGTGCAAAAACATCTCAATTCAATTCACAAACTCGGAAAGTGATGCAGTCAATACAGATGGAAATTCCGAACGATTCGAAACAAAACGCAAACTGTTACAAAACATACGAAGAAAATTGCCAGTTACGAGCGGTGTACCAATTCTGCTTTTCTGATTTTAATTCAACACTAACGTTGCTTCGTTTCTTAAAGTCTGTTTTCTGCTATACGTTACAATGGTATTCCAGTCTCGAAAGCAGACGTACCTCAGACATAAGAAAAGTGCGCCACGACAGGATCCGTGAATGATTAAATTCAATAAAAAAATAGCATCAGCTTCGTTATTTTTCGTCCCAGTCTATTTTCTAAAACCGTCATAATAATTTAGGTATTTACGTCTAACTCAAGTAATCTGGCTCAGATGTTTCGCATTTCCGTGGGAGACGATAGTTTCTTTCACCGATATGTATGTAATTTTATATAAAAAATAATTTAGCTGTGCTTGTGTGCTGATTCCGGTCGATGGCTTTGTCGTATACGGGAAAAATAATTTTTATTCGTTTCGGAAGCTGCCTGGCTGCGATTATATCGCAACAATTTCGAAGAATCTGGATACCTGTATCTGAAATACGGAGCTCAGTTGGAATTGGCGTTGTTATTTTATTCCATTTTTATTATTATAGCAATAATTACGCCTGAAGGCGGAAATATCCTTCACTATTATTTTCCCGTGGCTTTACCTGCGTGGAAATGATTTATTCCACGGGAGCATTTCATCGGACTAAAAAGTATCCTATATTCAGCTTGTAGGTATTCTCCTAACCATTTTTAGACACCATTTACAATTTATATTCACAATTCACATTTAGATGATTTTTATGTTCATACATACATTGGTACTGAAAGGAATTTGTTCGCGCTCTTAATGTTTTGATTGGTCGCTTCAAATTTCCCGCGCCAGACGTACACGTATCCTAGCAACGGACGTTAATAAGTTTAAAGTTTTTTTCGATGTGAAAGAATTAAGATTTGCTAACGAATATTGTAAATTGTTTTATCAGAATCTCGTGTATATATGTGTTACTTCCTTTGGTCTGTATATCTCTGAATTCTCGTACTCGTTAGAACTTTCTGTATTTATAAGGAACAATATAAGGATTCAGAACGTGAATTGTCTTCATTCCTTTACGCACCCCACGACCACAACGTACACTTGTACAAATCAATTTTAAATGAAATTGTTATTGGCCATAGCAACACTGTCTATAGTACCTACCTGAGTGCGTCGTATGAATTTTTGTTAGTGCAAAAGTAGTAGGGTTTTTTTTTATTCCAGACAAATCTTTGAATAAAAAGTCAATCAGCATATTTTTCATCGATAAAATATAGATAAGTTTATTCGATACCCAATGAAATACTTTAACCGATAATTTACTAAATACTAAACCAAAACATTTCTATGTATAAAGTCGGTGATTCAGGTGTCAAACTTTTTTTTTGGTGTATAATGTGTTTTCCTTCTACTAAGGCTGTGTAAAGTTTTATGGTGGGAAATAAATCTATATTTACGAGTATTTATTTAACTATATCCAGTAGTATCTTCGGGCCGATACGATATGAACTGTAAACCTTCAAGAATAGAGCGTATTCGACCTAAAAAAATACCAACAGCGGACAAATCTTTTGACAACATCCTGTAACAAAAGTTTTTTTTGCGCGTACAGCGTCAACACGATACAACATATTGTAAAGTGTACGAAACCAGTATAAGTTTCGTCCTCAAGCTTAAATGCCGTTAACCAACATCTGGTCGTTTTTAACATTTTGATGCCATCATAATCAGAAGAAAAAGCTCTATCGACGTGTATTACCAACATTTTTGTAGCTTTTATAGTCATCGAGTTATTAAATTTAATATTGCCGTTATAAAGTACTGAGTCCATAGAAAAACTGTGGCGTTTTTTGCTCATAACTCAAAAAGTACTTTTTGTACATAGCGGAATTTTAGCTTGAGGACGGCAGATCTATTAGTTTGATGGTGAAATGAGCAAATGATGATGAAACAGCAATCACAGTTTGATATTAAAAACGCGCGTAAACTGAAAACAAATAGACTAATTACGGTTAACACTTCCTCTTGGCACCGCTGCAGCGGAAGCACGAGTGACGCAACCCATAAAAGCTCGAAAACGCAAGTAGATCGATATTTTTGTAAATATTAAATTTTTTGACACATCTATTTTTACAATCATTGTTTTCTGTTGACAAAAATATATTTAGCATCGTTATTTTTTAATGGTTTTATTTTTAAAGTCGAATAAAAAAAAAAATAGAATGGTATTATTGGTTCAAAATATTTTTTATGGTGATGCAGATTGTAGAATAGTAGAATGCAGCGTGGTAATTTTATTTTAAAAAATTACTATTTATTTGAACCTAAAGTTAAGCAACTTACAGCAGAAAAGTAAAAAATAGATATTATTATTATTTTAAAATAATCCATACTAATATTATAAATGCGAAAGTGTTTCTATCTGTCTATTAACTCTGCATGCCCAACTGCTGAACCGATTTTGCAGGAATTTGGTATGAAGATACTTTGAGTCCTGGGGAAGGACATAGGATACTTAATTTTATACCGAAGAAATGACAAACTCATTTTAGCGCAACGGAGTTGCGGGCATCGTCCAGTTCCGATAAAGATATAGTAGGTATATATAAATTAGCTCCTTATGAGACATTGTGTCTTAATCTTTCTTGCAATATTATTATTATTACAGTTATATCTTTATTTCAATCGTAAGAAAAAAGACAGAAGTTATGAGTTTTATTGACACGAAACATTAAAGGAAAACAATAGAAACGATTAAAATATTTTACACCAACAATTTGATTTGGAATACTAAAAATTCCAGAGCTGACATCACCTTTATAATATATGTAGAGTGTCGGTCGTAGCTTGGAGATAGAAGAAAATGCGAAAGATTTTCGCCTTTGACTGATGAAATTGTTTGTTTTTACTTTGTATGTATGAACCAGTAAACTAAAAAAAAATATTATTATAGATAGTATCTCGGCAAAATTTTTGATAGAACTGTGCCTAGAATAGGGCGATTGAAAGTAGATAACGCTTGCTACTCCGTTCCAACAGGATTCAGAGGAAGGTAGATTTTGCCGCAACACAAACAATATTATCTCCTTTTCCGTCGCCCACAGTTTCGTTATAGCCTTTGTCTAACTCTGTTCAGCCATTCGGTAACGTATAGAGACATTTTAAAACTAGCAAGGATTTGTGGACGCTGAAGAATTACGGATACTTGTATATTATAGTTATAGCATATACAATACATGTTACACTATTTATCAGTCGCTTTACCCTTAAACGTTTATATTTTTATGGAACTTTTTCATGCTCGGTCTAAGTGGTCTCGTGTAAAACTACTCTCGAAACATGATGGATATTTAGAGATCGACATCCGACCTTGTATTATTTCTATTCTCGGGTTTGTAGACTTGAACGTATTTCGCACTTGGTCAGACGTTATATTATCCAGAATATGACTCAGTTTCACAGATGAATTCACCTGGCTGGAGTGCAACTGAGATTACAGTTACAGGTTTAAAAGTCAGTACACTTTTAAGAACCTGGCCAGTGACCACCTATTTTGTATGAAATGTGTAATGGAAAACTCAGCTGCAGACATTAGCTTATGTTTTTAGTAAATACGGTATCATTTGCTTTGAGAGCTATTGAAGTTTTCATAACTTCCCCTTTTAAAAAACCAATTGATAAACACTCTAGGTACCCTATATAATTAATACCTTCTTTAATATATAGGAAATATATTTATATCGTCTGAAAAGGTAATCTGAATGTACTGAATGACTTTCCAAATTTCTTGCAGCATAAAAAACGAAAACAAAATCTCGTAGCCACCCAGAAATAAACTGGAACAACTCCTGGAGACAGCTGTGTCGCTGAAAATACTGGATAAAAAGCTCTTGTATATAAATACCGTGGTTTTTCTGCAGCGGTTTGACACGAGGGCGCCGGCCGTTGACTTGATACGTCACTGGAACATCTCAAGCCTATTAATAGCCAAATAAGTTACGATTGACGTGGCGTATATCAATGATTTTTTTTTTGGATATCGAGTCACCATAAAAAAAATGAAGGAAGAAAGAAACAAAGAGAGCCGGAACCGTGCTTTCATTTGGAGCCAAAGAAATACTATAATTCCTATAAGAATATAATTCAGAACAGCTTTAGTGAGTTCAAAAAGAAACTCAAAGTATTGACAGATATTCAGCAGAACGCAGAGGAAATGGCAGAGCTAAATGTGAATTAATTGGATGAAGTTCGATCTTGAAAGTCATCATATATTATTGTGTATTACAAAATACCGTCTAAAAATTTTCTAGGCGTCATTTCGGATGGAAATTTTCGTTCGCACGTCATTAATTTGTCTCTTTAATGGATGTAGACGATAAATGAACGAAATAAAATTAATGCCGAATGTTTTTTTAAGATTTAATGCAAGAACGCGTCTGGTGGGAATTTGAATTTCGAAGTCTACTTTATAATTTAACGAGGTAAATATTTTCCTCGTACGTCGAAGAAATTTATGTAATGTTTAACCTTAAATAGCTTATAACAATAATTATAATTTTTTAAACAGACTTGATAGATCCACACATCTTTTAGACGGTTCTTTCAAAAGGTTTCGAAGATAAATTACCATTCATTCGTAAATAACATCAGTCCTACATCTCCCAAATGCCAAAGTCAACCTATAACCGCGCTGTAAGCTCGCATTCGACTCCGTCTGAAAATATTCATCAATGGTTAGATATACTATTTGAATACCCAATGAATTAAATGGGAATATGATTTATCAAGAGATCTATCAGGTCCCTGTCATTCTTGTAACAGCTTCACACCAGTAACTGAGTAACAATGTCCAAACATAACAACGGCCGACACAAATTCGCGAGGATAAATCAATCTTTAAAATTACTCAGTTGCAGATCTGCACACGTAAATCACTCTTCGTTTCAGCAATGTGTCAAAATATAACCATCCCATTTCAACATTGTTTATTTCTGACGTTTCTGAGTAAAATGAAAAGCAGAAATTGAACTAGTTAGCCGCATTCCTCTAGTTTAATGTGGTAATTTTGTGCTTAAATTTAGAAACGGGTCGTAAAGGGAGTTTTGAAGACTTAATGTACTGTAAGATACAGTTAATTTGCTCTCTAACGATCCAGATACCTTATGAGAAGTTTTTACTACGTAGCAAATATGTATTTTATGTCTTATGTCGTTTTGAAGATTTTTTTTGCTCTATATTTAAACGTTTGACAAATACAACAGATAATGGACAGATGCATAATTAAAAATAGTTTTAGGTTTAAAACTAAAAACACCAACATTTGATTTCCATTCCGCAGCGCACTTCGATCTTATAAACAATTTTCCGTCCTTCGCATTCCACATTTTATTTACACAAGCGCCATTTTGTTTATATTTCTGGCCAAAAGTACATAGTTTAAAATAAGCTTAATCCTTTGCCAAGAATGTAATAAATAAAAATCAATTCTCAGAAACACTTGAGTATTCCAAGATTTTGGTCAATTAATGTCATGTTGAATTAGCTAATTGATATTTTAACGTATATAAAGTCAGCCTGTCTATCTAACTGACAGACGTTTTAGAACTGTATAAACAAGCACTAAAACAGAAAAGTTCACGTTTCGTAATCTTAATAACAATAATTAATGTCTTGCTTTAAACAAATAATTGACTACAAAATTTAAATTATCGCGTCCATTTGTGAATATAGGCTTAAAAATACAATTTTTTTACTTACAACACTTTTGATTCGTCTGTTTGAATGGAAGATTTTAACGAATTTAGTTTAAAAATTTTAACGAATACTTTTGGTAATCAGGTATTTTTATAAAAATAATTATATTTCTTTCAGCAAAGAAGAAAATAAAGAAAAGAAGCGAAAGTTCTCCATAAATTTGTCTTTTTCCGCTTTGCTGCTGATGCATTAACTATTGTCAACAGCAAAGTGAAAAGGTCTCCTTTATGAGAACTTACACCGAGCAAGCTGATAGGTCTGCTTCAGAAGAAATAAGAACGGCAAAGAAGATTCGGGTCCACACTACCGTCCAGCACTTCGTACCGCAGAGTAAACAAGATGCTATTGTTGTGATGAAAGTGATAAAATGTTAAAAATTTTATGAAATGCTCACCTTTTTCGTGTTGTACATACGACAATAGTTCTAATGTTTGCCAAACATTTCTGTACGCTGATATCTTTTAGCGGGTAATTAATATTCTTTCAGTGTGTTTTACATGATCACCATAAAAGCGTTTCTTTTTACAGCAGAACAGAGAAAGTGACAGGCGAAAGAAATCTACAAATTCATCCAAAAAATCTGCTAGTTCATCCTAGAAAATCTGTAAAATATTATTTCGGTGGAATACTAAACCTGCAGGATAAACACTATTAATTGCATTCCTATTTCGTGCTTCGAGGGTCTAAAAGTTAAAAAATAAAATAATGTATCGACCTGGAACTCAGGGCCTGATTAACCCATAAGCTAATTAGGCTGGAGCCTAGGGCGCGATGATCGAGAGCGCTTAAATCATATGGCACTAAATGCATTGTTCATGTAGTGAATTGAACAAACTTAGGTTGATGATTAGCCTAGGGCGGTCAGAAGACTTGATCAGTCCCTAATCCCTATGGTCACTAGAACCCATAAGACACTAATTTACACAAGGGCCTATCTAACATTTCAAATCTTCGGTAAAACGACTCGGAGTCCCGGGTGAGATCACAAATAGCCGTCCTAATTTATATTTTTCGTAAACAGAGTGATTTATAAAGTGGCATTCCTCGCTTGTGTACACTGACTGACTGCATTACGACTACCACATCAATCTATTTTAAGAGAACAATTTTAACTTCACAAAGATTTATATTGTCAGATAAGCCCTTATTTTAAATATTACGATTGACGTCATGACTTTTTTTTTAAAATCATTCAAAAGGTATATTATATGACACTTCAATTCTATAGAACTTATGTTTTACATAAGTGAATCTGAAGTGCATATTATACTTATAGAACTATATTATTTCTAATTACTACTAGTGGCGCAAATATGTATTTTAGCGGAGAACTCATGTTAGAGCCGTTAGGAGTGGAAACCCTAGGCACTTGGGGTCCGGGAGCACATAAGCTCTTTAGAGAAATATCTAAAAAAACTTATCGAAGCCACCCGAGACCCCAGAGCCGGGAGCTACCTGGCACATTAGATAGCACTTGCCATCCAAAGGGATTTATATGGGACTTTTAGTTTGCTTGGTACTCTGCCAGTTGAGGACGATTTGGAAAAGGTTTTTGTAATAGTTTTTATACTTTTATTTTAAATTTGTACATTTACTTTGTAATGTTTAGTCGATAATTTAATTTATTTTGAACATTAATAGCAATTCCGATGTCCAAATCGAAGCTCGTTAGTGGCTGCTATGAATATCTCGAAAGAGTTATAGCGGTTAATTTTCTATGCGTTTATAAATCACATAGGATCATAGGATTATCACAGTCAGTTATTTTTCTAAAGCCGCCACCAAACGAACTGGAATAGGTTTTATACCAAAAATAGCATTTTCGTATACTGTTTCCATGTCACAACTTATTTAACTTATTAAAAAATAAACTTTTTTTTGTTTCCAACTAAAAGAAAAAATGCATATTTGACTTATACTACTTTGCGTTAGTGCTAGTCTAAATTCTAAATATTATGGGATTAGATGCGCACACTTTCCAAAAGTGTTGCAAATTACGTTGTAAGGTTCAAGATATGAACGTCGAATATCTTTAAAACTTTTTTTTTATCAAAAAAAATATAAACACCTATAAAGATGCAACCGCACTCAAGGGAAAAATAATTTCCATAAAAAAATGTCTGCAATGTAATTTGAGATAAAATGTTAACCTTGGTGCGAACAAAATGAAATTGAAGATCGATTAAAAAGGAAAAGGATATAAAGCCTATAGACATCTTAAAATTTATTTAAAAAAAAAAACTTCCATACATTACTATTGTCAGTTCTATGGACGTGAAGTGTCACATTGTCGTGTCCCTCAGTGGGGTTTTACAATTTATAAAGGTACACATACTATTTACTTTACCATTTTTATTCGTAAATTATTTTATACCATCGAAGTAACTGATTTTTGATTCATTGTTATATGAGCTGATTAATGTCCGCTATGAAAACGATTTCTTTAAAGAACATCACACAATCCGCGTTTATAATAAAACAAAGTATCAATAGGAATATAATTTATTGTGTTTTTTTGACTTACACCACTTTGCTAGTGTTCGTCTAGATGTGCGTACACTCTCCTCAACTTTTCTCTCTTGTTTTTGTTTGCGTGTTTCTTCTCTTGCTTCCACGGCTTGCCTTTAGCGGGGACGTCCGTTTGTGGCCCGATACTGAAAAAAAAACTACAATTAGATGTTGCCTGTTAACAAAGAGAATATGATCACTACGTTACAATAACTTAGTTCGTTCGTTTAGTTCGTTAATTGTTATAATAATCTACTTATAATAACTAAGTTCGTTCGTTTAGTTCGTTAATCGTTATAATAACTTAGTTTGCATCGAAATTGTAGTCACGTAGAAATCTTACAGTTATGTATATGGTATGTGTAAAAACTATTTTTTGTTGTTTTTCGGGTCACGAAGTATCTGCTTACTAGAATTGTGAATTGTTGTTGAGAAAAGGTTATCATAGACATTTGAAAAGGTAATTTTTAATTCTGCCGTCTTCAAGCTTAAATGCCGTTAACCAACATCTGGTCGTTTTTGACATTTTGATGCCATCATAATCAGAAGAAAAAGCTCTATCGACGTGTATTAGCAGAAGTTCTGTAGTTTTTATAGTCATTGCCGTTATGAAGTACCAAGCCCATAGAAAAACTGCGACGTTTTTTGCTCATAACTCAAAAAGTACTTTTTGTACATAGCCGCATTTTAGCTTGAGGACGGCAGTACAGTAAGAGATAATCCTATTCTGTTTTCGTTCTTTGGCTGAATGACTGGGACCTGCTAAGAGAGGCCTCTTATTATATCGTTTTATTGTTAGATTTAGACTCGACCACTTTGTGCAGCTCGTTTTAGCCGATTATAAGTAGTCATCCCACTTATTATTAATAATAATATAATATCCATGGACGCTTCACACCACGTCAGTCTGGTTCAGTGGTGAGTACCCGAGGGACTTGTGTTACGGGTACCAGACAACGGAAATATATTTAATAGTTTTATACTATACACACATTTAAGTTTTTATATTATATGATACACATATTTAACATGTGTATTATATAGTAAAAATCCAAGACCCAGTAACATTTAAAAACTTTTTGCTCCGTCGGCGGAAATCGAACCCGCGGCTTAAGCTACCAACGTGCTATCATTGAATTCTTTATTAACTTAAAGGCCAGCAAGGTGCATCTCTTCTAATGTTGCAAGTTGATTTTCAACAAGTGATCCTTTGGCTTGTTTGCCCCCTATTTTTATAAAAAAAAAACTTACAATATGACGTATCGTTATTCGCTTTCATAAAAATTATATTCCGAACCCCAAAAGAGCTGAAAGCATTATATTATTATATAATGCTTTCAGCTCTTTTGGGGTTCGGAAATTTTACGTGTGGTCAATGGTCGCTGGTTACCGTGGCGAAGGTTAATGGGATGTCGCACAGTAGTCTCCGAGTTCGAGTCGAAACAGGGCTTGTGCTATCAGATAAGTTGATTCTAGCCAGATTGTGGACTCCAGTAATCACATTATGTAATACAAAACCGACATGTGTCAAGTCACGACCTACCAAGGAATTGATAATTACTAACTTCGGTTCAACTGCCTAGGAATAGGGAATATGCATGGTTTTTTATTATTATTTAATTAAATAAATCTTACGTTATTGAAAAACGATGTAGTCCAATCAGTTTTTCGATAAAATTGAAAACAACAAAGTTACAAGCCTTTAAAGTAGTCAGTTAGAAAGAGAGATCCGATATTAATTGTGACG
>JAOTAV010000004.1:294608-330341 GCA_026546445.1 Cyclargus thomasi | reverse complement strand
CGAGGAATATCTGGGGGAAGGAAATCGTATAATGAAAGATTATTAGAACAGCTGAAAAAAATATGATCGGGAGAGCCCTCATCCATCCCACACTCACATAGAGAGTTATCCCTCACCCGTATTTTAGCCAAAAATACCTGGTTACAAGAGTGACCAATCCGGAGCCGGCAGATAGTGGAGCATACCGTCTTGTTAGCCCTTAAATATTTAAAGAACCACGGCCGACTACGTACTGAACCTTGGATCTCGGCATAAAATCGTCCTTTACTTCTACTTGACTCAGCCCAAATTCTGTTCCACTCAGAGAACATATCAGACTTAGCCAGAGATAAAAGGTCCTGACAAAAAATTTTAAAATAGTTTGTACCACCAGACACAATCGCTTCTTTGGCATAAAGGTCAACACTTTCATTTCCTGCAATCCCGCTATGTCCAGGAATCCAAGCAAGTACAACCTGTATATTGTCATTATGGCATTTCAACAATAACTCCCGAATTTTCATAATTAAAGGAAATTTCAACTTACTTCTAAAAGGATTTGACAAAATTGCTTCTAGGGAACTTTTACAGTCGGACATAATAATCGAATCTTATAAGGTTGTAATAGGAACAATTTTTTCTAAAATGAATGACTTCAACTTCTTATAAGACATAATGTAGGCCAGACAAAAACACTATGCCTTCCTGTTCTACATAAAACTAGTTTTATTTATATTCCAATGACCTCTTCATACTTAACTAATCATAAATTTGGTTTACAACATTTATAAATTTTGAAAAAATAGCAAAGAAAACCAGCAATTCTGTTGCTGCTAAAATGTTGGATTTGAGTACCTAATAATATTTAAAATATTTTTTGAAAGCTTCGTCGCAATTTGTTGTCAATAGTTTAATATAAAATAAATTAAATGAGACTTTTTTGGTTAATTCTTCGATATTACGGTGTTTTGTGTTGGAAACCACAAGTTTAGAGGTTAGAATCACTTACCTGCATAGAATCGGCGCTGATTACTTCCGAGCCAAATTTCTGGGCTAGCTCCACGCCCAATTTTGTTTTTCCCGTTCCTGTTGCACCTAAAATTATCACTATTGGCAATCTTGAAGCCATAATTGTCCTTAAAGCCATTAAGTTTTAAGAAAATAAACACAACACAAATACTTCCCTTACAAACCGCTAACTTCACTTTTGTTATGACATTTGACAACTACGTCAAAATATATGGCTGCGTTCCGTTTTTCAGGAAGAAACTTGGCAAAAAACTATTTTGGAAAATAATATAAACAGTTTTTGAGAAATAACTTCAAAGTTTATTTAAATATTTATGAAACTTTTTTAAAAACCTACTACTCTAGCACAAGATATACAACAGAAGTGCAATAGATAAACCTGCCATTCTAAACAGCTTTGTTACCTAGTACCTACTCCATTAGTACACCCATTTCACAGATGAGAAGTTAAGATGTCATTATTTCAAAAATGTATTGTTTATAAATCTTTTTTGTTTCGTGTTATTTATTTTCACGACCTCTTAGTTATTTTGCTATGATAGTTATAACATTTGAAACTTTCTTGTAATGATTACGTCTGTGAAGATTAGGTCAGTATGTTAAAATCCATTTGTTTTTAGCACTCAAATATTATCTTTTTATGTAGTAAGTTTTATAGCATTGTTAATCATTGCGTGAATTTAGCGTATTAATATAGTGCCACTACACCAAACTAGATAAAATATAACTTTTGATATCTCCGTTGATACAGATAAGAGAATAATATTTAGGTATTTCACAAATTATGGTCAGTGATTATTATTGATATTATAGCGTAATTGACTTTTTCTATTGAAAAATGGCCTTCAGAATAAAAATGTTACTTTCGTCCTTTTTGGCCTTCAATGGCCTTCAGAAAAAAAATGTAACTTATATCCGCGATCTGGCTCTATTTTAGCTTCCCTGATTGTACATAATATTTTAATTCATTCATTCAGGACCAACTTTACTAGTTTCTGTTTGACTTCGAATTTGATCCGTCTGCTTTGGATGAACATGGATGGGCATAACCACTCATAGAATTAAAGTTCTGAATTCTGATAGGACTATACTTATCAAGAATTAGGTATTTATTGTTATTTGTATAAAATAATGACTATCTGCCAGACCAGACATTAAATTGTATCTAAATATATATTTTAATAATAATTGTTTGAAATATTAGAAGTAATAGGAAAAGGATTAGGGGTAAATAATAAGCACTTTTTTTTTTCGCCAAATTAAAGCAGAGTTTAGGACACAGTGCCTCGCTTGTACCTCACAGGTACAAAATAAATCACAGAATCTGAATGCTAATTTCGCTTATTACTCCATAACATACCAATTAGTATAAAAATCACAATCTAATATCGCACTGCATCCTAGCCCTGCAAATCTGGCATTGTTTATTATTTTAATCATTATCTTAATGCTTTCGATACATAATTAAGGAACAAAAACCAAAAATCGTTTCTTTACAAATCAATAGTATCCAAAATTAACTCGGTAAGTACAATATTAACAACGCCGCTTCAAAGATTGCAGAATGCAAACTTAATGTTAGGCGGAATCTATTTAACACCCTGCATTCTCTGTAACGCCGCGGAAACCCGCGCCCGCCCGTGTGAAAACGGCTTTAACAAACCATAGACAATTTTCCTTTTTTCACGCGTAGCGGGCGAGGGTCAGATGTTACTCTTACAAACGGATACTATATAGAAATAGTAATAAAAATTAAACTATAACATGACTTAATCACCCAACCTTATTTAAAAACATACAAACAAAGTAATATAGATTGCTTCCATTTTTTTCATATTTTTTTTATTTGGCAGTGGTGGAAATGTGCCTTGTCACAATTTTATTATATCTTCCGGTACGCTCCGATTTGTCTACTGATTATATATAAAGCTGTCATTCCTTATCATATACGATTACCTACTGACTCGACCCAACTATTTCCGACTGAAACTGGGAAAAACGATTCAAGTTAAGGACGACTAAACCATTATTTTATCAATTATGTCAAGTTAAACAAAAAAAAAATAAATGCAGGTACAACATTCGAGAATTCGTAACTCTCCAGTTATGAAAAAAAATTAAACAATCACTAGAAAAAAACTTGTTATAAAATGATGATATATATCTACGAGCTATGTCCTATTATTTACATTACAGCTAGTGGAAGATAAACTGCGAATCTTTAACAAGATAACTCTAACCTCTCGTGTACCACTACTTATTGAACGACGCTATCCCTACTTATATATTTCACAAAAAAATATTTCTTGCAACTAATTCGAGTATAAACCTAATATTATTTCTATATATGTACATAGCAAGGCACATTCCGCACACAATTAAAGCCTTCAAACTGCTGACCATGTGCTCGATAAAACATCAACCTCGGCGCCTGACCAGAAAAAAAAAACTTCTGGAACGATTCTTTTTTAATTTTACTGCTCAGGCTTCAACATTCCACATTAATCCTAGCGCGAGTACATCACTAACTTACTGCAATAAAATATTATATAATAAAGAAAATGCACAATTTTCTATCAGTAGGTACTATGAGGAACTATTCTGTGGTTATTTTTAAATGTTAAAAAAATCCCTAAAGCGGGCTGCATTCGTAGGTTTTGATGTTATTATCAAAATACACAGTCTATGACAAACGGCCACTGAGATTACTCTAAATAAAAATCGTGTAAAATAAGGTTTCTGTCCGCCTTCGCGCTATAATATTATCGTTATAGATTAAAACCAGATTACATGAAGCGATTAACGTAATGTATGACGTGCCAATTTTTTTTTTCGCATAAATATCATGTTTTTGTCATTAGGCGTCGTATATTTTACGCGTTTTTTTTTCTTAAGAATATAATGAGCGATGAATTAAAATATCATGTTCGTGCAATTCACCTACATAAAATCCAAAAATGGTCCAAAAACGCTTAAAAGATGTTAGGTAAAACGGTGATCCAGTTACATCGCGATTAAATATAAAAATATAATCGTTAAAATTTACAAAATAACAAAAAAAAAACACTACAAAAACCGTAAGCAAACTAACCTAGTGTACACTTATAATATCAAATTAAATCTTATCGATATCACTACCCCGGCGGGCATTTTGATGAGCGCCGGGGATGAAAAGTAAATTCTACGAATAGGGCCGAAAACATATAGAGTGGCCTGCGCCTCCTGAGCTATCCGCGTAGCCAGAAACTTATGTTTGCCAGCCTGCTTTACACCTACACTACCGACCGTACTACCGATTCTATTTACATTAGTGCAGTAGTACGCAGCGTACACGAGTACGTTACAAGTAAAATCCCGTAAAAATATCCTAATATTCTTCGAAATAACATAAGCTTAACTTTCTCATACATCAACATGGGGTAAATCTGTGCCTTAAGTCGACTAAGTATTTTTTTCAAAAACGAGAGGTATAAACCAGTCTACTAGTTAACGAAGCAGTCTGAGCTACTGTATAATTCATGAAGACTTAGGTTCCCACAGTTTTATGGCTCACTTTGGCACTGCTAAATATCGTCCGAAAACAAATCCCTAGCCGTAATTACATCGATACACGCTCGCACAGAAGCCGAGTAAGCCGTAAAAGCTGACCATAAACTAGGATATTGATAAACGATGCTCCGGAACCTCCTCTCGATCGCCCGTCCGAGCCGGCTCGGACGGGGTTCGCATACCGAAGAGTTGTCAGCTCTCGAGCATCGTAGGGGGGGTCCGTCGACTCCCAACTATTAACCAAATTTACAGATCGGCCGCTCAAAACTGACGGCATCGTTTTGCGGCGGTGACGCGCAGTTTGCGGAGTTTGATGAGCAACTTGTCCTGCTTCTTTTTGAGCTGGTCTCTCTCGAGTTCCTCCTCCCTGAGCTTGCGGCAGAGGGCGGCGGCCTCACGCAGGATTACGACTTTAGGGGCCCGCTCCTTGTCTCTGGTCGCGGGGATCTGCTTCTTGAGCTCGTCGAACAGATTCTTGAGGCCGATGCGTCGCAGGCGCTCCATGTCGTTGTGTATCGACCGGCGCTCGATCTCGGGGGACTCCGCCTCTGAGTCGGTGTCGGTATTGGAGCGCCCTCGTCTGCCGGGGCCCCGCCGCCGCCGGGGCACGGACGCCGCTATATTGACGGGCGGTATTAGCCGCTTCCTCGCCACTGTGGGACGCGTTCTGTGCGACGCGACATCGGCGCGCGGGTGATGCTTCTCCTGGACCGGAGATATTCTCGTGTATTCCTGCCCGTAATCGATGGACTGCGACGGCGACACCACGCCGTTGAAGTTCTGGGTGGAGTTGCCGACGGACACCACGTCGATTTCCTCCTCTGTAACAAGCGAGAAAACGTTTAGAACCCCCGAAAATGTTTTTAATTGTGAGTCGTCGTCGCATCGCTTCCCAATTATTTCGCGACTGTTATAAAAATAAGCTCACCCGAGTACAACTCGGAGTACGTTCGTTTCGAGATTTTATATCATTCTCGCATATTTTCATTCATGAAACGTTAATTACGTTCGCATAGGTACAAAAGGCGCGCGATTGTCGTGGAACCTATAGGCGGACCTGAGTGCGGGACTAAATGTAGTCGGGGCGGGATGCGATTGCAGCAGTCAGGTGGGAGGGCAGGGGGGGAGGCCGTCGACCCCGCCGTACTACCGCAGCGTCTGTCGACATCGATCCAGACGCCTGACGTCACTGCCGTTCGCGCCAAAACTAGAGCGCGTGCGCGATTTCTACCGCATCGTCCGCACTCAATGGACGGTTATCAACCGGTGGATACGCTTTCCGGCGTCACCGACGGAATTTAGTTTGCGATGACTGCAGGACACGCCATCGTGACATTCCATATTTCACCTTAAGCGCTAGATTAAAATTCATGACGCGGTACGGCTCAACTCGAATTTGGCGCAATTCAAACGATTTACGGGATAAATGTACGAGACGTACGGGGTTGGTGGCGTCAATAGTGACTGCCTCAACACGGGCGTCTCCTCGTTAATGTACCTGCTTTTTCTAGAATCGAGGCCACTGGACCGGGACTCCCAAATGAGCAGGATAATTAAAATTACTACATTTTTTATTTTTTTTACTAGCCGAGTAGTGGTGACGGAAGCGTGGAGTGGCATTATACTGCAGTCGCCGTGAGGACGCATTCGGCCGTATCGAGTTTTCGCCGCTCCGCACGTTTCGCGGAAATCGCTGCGTCTATCCGGTTGCATTGGCGAATAATTATGTCAGCAGTACGACGACTACGGCTAAGCTCGATTCCCGATGCCCGCTAACCGAGAATTTCCGATTACCGGCTAGAAATAGAAGCGACATACGTGGGCCGCGGCTCGCGAAACGGGCCGCCCCAGGGACGCCCGAGTAATTCGTTTCGCGAGATAAAGGTATAATACACCGAAGCGACGATAAATTTACGCACCAACGCAATCTTTTTATTCGATTTCCGCATAGTTACGAGCTCATCTCCGTCGGTCTAATTCCGTCGTATCGGCGCCGGTCTTCAAATACGGCTCGCCTGACGTCGGGGTGTAGGCGTAGATGGCGTACGCCGTATGGGGGACTATGGGCTCGATTTTCACGTGACCGTTTTCTCTTTCCGTGGCGCCGGGGCGATTAGCCGTCACCGCCATGGAGTGTATGAGTGTAACCGATACGGGCGGTATTGTGTCCGCGTCTCCGGTCTGTTGCGTATCTATAACGACCTCACGAGGAAACCTTTCTCTGGCCAACGATATTTTGAGACCTATCTATCCATTCTAGATTACCGTTCGTTCGGGTTCTCCCACTCGAAACTCGATTAGTCATCTCGCCGTGAGAACGCTGTGACTCATTTTGCAGATCTATTGCTCGGTTGTTCCAACTATTAATGAGGTGAAAACTGATTTCGAAGGAGGTGCCCGCTGTCGACGTAACTTAATAATTAGACGAAAGTTTTCCGACGAGTTACTCCAATTAAAGCGGTGCAAACTTTGCTCGTTTTGATACCTATTGAATCCGTTGATAATGTTCGAGCACCGAGCTAGACGGTGAAAGGACCGAAGTTTTGGTGAAATGCATTTATGCAATACGCGTAACTGTCATACCGTACGATTTTATTATATCATTCGATACTCCACTCCGATCACCCAAAGATGATTCGACTATTTTATTTCTTCGATTAAAATACAAAAGGGTCATTTTTCTGCGACATTGAACTTTTGAAACTTGTATTTGCATGAATACCACTCTGTTGGGCGTTTTTTCGCAAATTACGTTCTATTATCACGTAGGTATGTCATAAAAATTCGGCTTCCGCGTTTGTGACGCAACACGATAACTTATCGACGAGAGTTGTAAAGTTATAAGAGATATAATAGCTAAAAGATCATTGATAGTAGCCTGAAATATCTCGACGAAAAACTTTCGAGGGTAGTCAAAAAAGTGTAACTTAGTGGGTTACCAGTGTGGCAGTCAGGTCTAGAGATGTCGTCGGGTGTGACCCGTCTCTGGCGCACGGTCCGCTGGCCACGAGGCCAGGTTCACTGGCATTTGTGAGCGATAATTAAAAATTATCGTGACGCGCCCGCTCACGCTATCTTTATACAGGTTGTTTAAAAGAGACGGCTTTTGAAAAACTCTCCTCGTGTAAACTTAATGGACTCGAACCGACGAGGAAATGACTCAGCGTTTTCGGTCTCGGTTTAATGAAATTAAATGTTTACTTTTGTTATTTCTTTGCCGAAAAAGATTAATTGCTTAAAAAAAAGTCGTCGAATTTACGTTTACATTTTTTACTTCATTATGCGAGATGGCGCAAGAATTACAATATTCGAAACGGTAACGTCCTGTATACTAATCGTGAGCGGGAATGCTAATTAGTTTATGCAGGAGCTGTGTTTATGATATTTCTAACTTTCTCATCATCTCACAGTTCGCCGGTTGTAAGTCATAACCCACTTACGCGTTACGCAATTCGAGGCATGGTTTGGGCATGGCGGATGTTATGGCGGATCGATTGGGCCGACCTTGGCGGTATTTTACACAAGTTCACGGGCGTGCGAAACGTCAAACGCGTAATTACGCACCTTATGGTTTCAATCATCGGCCGACACTTTGAATTTCGAACGATGACCTACTTTTTGGGCGCCATTTGCGTTCGCGCCAATTTTCAAATGCCAGTAACTACCTACGTGGAGCGGAAAATATGTGTTAGTTGCAGTTTTGCTCGCAATTATCCCGTATATTAGAACGTAGTGCGGGGAAGTATGTGCCAGTATCCGTTAGTAAACCGGCTCGATTACGTCATGTGTATCGATTCCTGCTGTTACTATGTCAACGCCACACCCATCTCAACAGCTGTACAGCATCTCAATGAATAGCGCAATCCTTGAAAGACTTTGAATTCGCGGGTTGTAATTTCTAAAAAGGCGGAGTTTTTATTTTAACAATTAAATTATGGTAGCCGGTAGTACAGGCTGTTCCAAAAATAGCGAACAATTGTCGGCGGAATTTTAAGACGTACCTAGTTGGGCGTAATATTAATAAAATTATGGCCGTTTCGCCAAATTCATTAGTTCCGTGGAATTTTCCGTACCTTCGCAGCCGTGATCGAGGAAGTCAACCTTGTGACACCAGAATAATAAATGAGCCGAAAAGTCTCACGGCAATATCGATATGCAAATATTGAGACATTAAATATAAAACAGAATTATATAAAAAACTCGAATTATTATAATAATCTTGTTGCCGTGTCGTTATCGAGGCGGAGTTAAGACCTTTTTCGTGATAAGACAATTCAAATTTATGCTAGTGTGATACGTGTTATCAACATTGATAGCTCGTCCAAGGTCGCAGTGAGGCGCCTTTTATTACGCGCCATTCTTACCTATACTACTGTGACACTCAATTATTATTATTATAAACTTCTTCATTGAATTCGTATGCGCAATTTTTTTATCACGCAGTGACACTTATTGACGTGGCTGCTGGCCGGTACCGATATTAAAAAAAGTAAATGTCAAAATTGTCTATGATTTTTAATTTATTTCACGGGCCTAGATTCTAGTCCTTAGCTGCTTCTCACTTTGCCTCGTTAAAACTTTATCAGTTTTACCAAGAACTTGATTGCAAGTGACATACGTTAAAGGCGTTGTTAGCTTTAATATTACTTTGGACTTTGGATACCGTCGAAGCAATAGATTCTAGTTGTCCTTCGTGTGTAAACGATATAAAATATGCTTTATTGGTTAATAAGTTGCTTTGAAACGTTTAACTACCAGACTAACCAAAGCAAACATTATTTTTTGTAAAACATTTAAACAACTTTAAAATATTTATGAAGGAATGAAATCGCCTACTGACCCAGTATTTCGGCCATTATCTCCCACAAGTGCTACCTATCTATATCTATCTATAGATATCGGCAAGGTCGTTCCTACTACGTTTTATAATTTCACTAGCTTTCCAATCTGACTTCAAATATTTGAGACATTTTCCGCCTACATATTTTTCGGTACAGGTTTTTCTCGACTTTTAGAATTTTATTAAAAAAAAGACATTCCCGTATCTTTTATCAAAATACATACGAGTTTTATGGAGAATAATATGCCCCAGTTAACAAATTCCATACCTATTATACTTAACAAGTTCGACAAGTCTAGTACCTACATTATTTGGGCCAGTTATAATTTAGTTTGAAACACTTGTGCCGCTTAAATCACTAACTTTAAACCTTAATTATAGTTCAGGTCGCCTAGATCAATAGTAATGAATACCGTATAGACCTTGCGGCAGAAATATATTATTCGAGAAAACCTAAAATGATTTTAAAATTAAAAATAAAACATTAATTATTTGTATTTTGCCTCGAGGTCCGGGATTACAAATCCAGCAGAATTAGGAGCAGCAGAATTCCGGTATGCAAATAAAAACGAGCAGAGTTATGCGTAATGAAATGTAGATGGCGCCAGCTGTTCGATATGAGCAGTTCGACATTCGAATTTCAAACGCGCGGGAAATAAGAAAAACTTAAAATGTCCTTAAAATCAATATTGCGATTCGAATGTGCGGCCGCGGTGTTCAGTGCGGTCGAAAACCGGATTCTACGACCTGGATAACCCTCAAAGGAACTTACAATACAGCCGCCGCCCTACTTAGTTTACCTACTTAATGAGAACATTTTAAATGGTGTTTGCCAACTTGCAATCTATCATGATAAAACACGGGTCAAAAGCACCTAGCGCCTTATCAGTCTCTGGATAATTGGGTTAGTGCTGTTTAATATAACATTGAGTAATCTAGTTTCATTCCAACTTATTCCTTTCATAAACTGTTTATCAATTAAAAAAAAAGTTCCGATGAATGAATTCATCTCAAAAGAAAAGTTACGCAAGTACAACAATTTTAAAAATTGAACAAACAGCGGGTTTCACAGATTTTTTTTGTGTTTATCGTAGCGAACATTTTATCTGAGATAAGGGGCCCACAAATTCTTGTGATAGTTTATCAGCGTGGTGTCGATTGTGTAAATTGGCGCGAAAATGTAACTTTTAAGTACTTAGCGTAATACTAACCGCGCATTGTAAAATTTTCCCGCGCAACTGATGCGACTTTTTCGAAATCGATATTTTAAAAGTACATTGTATCGTAGCAATTAAAATTACTGTAGTGGTAAGCCGACGTGAGTAATTTATCAAATTGTCATTTGGCCGATCTAGACTCGGCTGGGCAGCTCGAACCGGTTCGGCGAGCTTCTCCACTTCAATGAAATTCCTTTTCGTTCCGTTGCATTCTTACACAAATAACGGGCTAGAGCTCAGTCACTAGACTCGGACACTCGGTATGCACTAGGCGGCCTAGGTACGAATGCAAAACACTATGTATTATGCCCGTGTCCGTTCCGACCTTTCTGCTATCTGTGACTTAGTTACACAGTAATTATTTGTAAACATTGTACATGTAATATTGTTGCGTTTATGGTAGTACGTAAATACACGAGGTCATTATGGTACTACGCGTTGCGATGAAACGTAAATAAGGGCGTTGTAGCGTTTACTCCGTGACTTTCAGTTTTATAATTAGCGTATACACCTCCGATCGGGTCGACTAGCCATAATCGAGTGATTGAATCTCGAGTGTTCATCATTTTTAATAGACGTCCAGACGTAGCGTGTTAACCCTGTCAATGTCACGGGTCGTTTCGGTCGGCGGTCTAGCGACCTCCGGAGTTCCCGATAAAATCCCGGATAATTAGAGCCGTCAAGATGGGAGGGTTTTCGCGACATTAAGAAAGGTTGGGACGTTCAAGGTCGAAGGTTCCGGAAGCGGGTGCGTCTAGACGAGGGGGGCGCCCCGGTCGATACGCAGTTTCCCGCGCTCTCTGCGCCACGCCTGCGTCCTGCGGCCCGCTCCCATCTTGTTCTTATATTACGACGCCGTGGGACAACTTTTGAGATCTCGCAAACGATTTTTTTTTCACATTCATAATTTTAGGTTTGAGTTATCACTGAGCCCTGTGCAGTCCACAGAGAAGAAAAAAAATATTCGTGACCATTTTAACATTGACCATGACACGTACCTGATTCTCCAGAGTCGGAAGGTGTCTGTACGCCGAGGTAGTCCATATGCTGGCGGGCGAGGGTATAGGAGTGGTCGGCAGCGACGGCAGCGGAGTCACGAAGCAAACGCAGCGCGGTGCCGGCGACGTCCACAGCATGCAGGAACTCCGGCACATCGTCACCATCCACCGACGGCGGCGTCTCCGGCCTGGGTGGGGACGCGTCACGCCTCAGCAGGCTCTGGCCGGGGGTGGCGACCATCAGGTCCGACGGCACAAATGTATTGCTGTTGCGCACCGAGTCGGACCCTGCCCACATGCAGTCGTGATGGACTATTGACTCTTTGGGTGGATCTTCCGGAGTCTCTGGTATTCGCCAGTCAAGATCGTTGTCCAGGTCGTCGGAGTTGTCTGCTGGTGGTATAAGGTCTATCCGGTCCGCCTCGTACTGGACTTGGGTCCAGAACTCTGAGGTCCGCGTCAATTCCATGGTTTCCTGGTCCATCGTTTCCCAAACGTCGAATTGAAATACGTTGTCGATTAACAGCGACATTTTTATTTATATTATATCTAATTCCTAACTAGTTTTAAAGCTAAGACGAATTCGCCGATATCACAGTGTCCTCTTATCACAAGGACGATGCGCGCGACGTCCTTCCACGCACACCGTCTGTAACAAAAAAATTAACGTCAGCAATTCTTTGTGTAAAAAAATAATTCAAACTAAGAATCTATACCGAAATTTCGCAAAAATGATTGTTATAACGTAAATAAACGCTAAGGAGTTTTTTTAATTTTGAAAGCTTGCTTAAATAGTACTCAAAAAGTTCTTACAAATTGTCATAAAATTCTTTTAGAAATATCATTCATGACTAAAAGTTGCAAAAATTACCTTTATAATATAAGTTTGATAACGACACAAACGGAATTTGGTTAATAACATATGAAGAAAAGTAGACCAGCCAAAATGCAAAAAAAAAAAATAAAACACTGCAAACGAATTTAAAAAAACACGAAGGGTTGTTGACACTTCGTATTTACAAACAAATGCCCACTTTGAAATAAGTAGATCAATTACGAAGTATCTTCCTTCGTGCTCGAACCTAGACTGAACTTGGGATGCTAGCACCAACAATTTTAAAGGGTCCGTCGACCTTGAGTCTATCCCAATTTTACAATTTAGTCATTGTGGAGTCAACCACCCCGACAATTTTACCTGCACTGCACGCTTTCGGAGAAATTTTAAGCCAGGTAGAACGATTTATTTGTTTACAAAATGAAATGGCGCGAAAATTTGTTTACTATAGTTACCCATTATTTCACAATACAAGTGCAATTGCGATTGTTTAGCACTAACAATGCTTCGGGCAAGAACTGAGAGCTAAATAATAAAAGGTTTTTGTTAACCACTTCTAAAATATACCTCGACTGTAGTTTTTGTCAATAAACTTACTTTAAAATAAAACTAAATTATACGGAAAGGCAGAACTTTTTCTTGTAGAATGAAAATAAAGTATAAATTATTTAAACGTAAGTATTTCATTATATTAAGTCAATGACTACCTAATATAATATTAAAAAAAAATAATGTGAATGTGGAAAGGATATCGGAAAAAGTAAAATTAAATGTGGATTTCCGACGAATTATTTTATATTTTTAAAAATCTTTGAAACATTAAAAACTTTAAACGTAATTTTAAATGTTATGTAAGTATAAAAACTGACAAGAGTTAAAACAGTTTTTATTGAGGTACAACATTTTGCCTACCTGCGGGAGAGTAGAGTACGTTAAAAAAAATTAAGACAAATATATTTTTGGGTACTTATTATTTTATTTATTATATAATCATCATGACTTTTCTACAAAAGTATCATAATACTTTGCACAGAAATATTCTTGCACAACATTTTTTGCGGTGTTTTATAATAATAATAATATTATCGATTTGCAGTATTTCTCAATTCGATACACGATTTACTCTAATTTTGATTTTTAAATTTAATTACATGTAGTCTCATTTTTATGTCGTACAACATAAAATTTGCTGTTAAATATTTGGACTTTATTTGGCAGTCAAATTACTCCAGTGGCAATCGAACAGAAATAAAAAATCAAAAGTAAGATTTTTCGTGTACCCACTAATTTGGAATATCGATTTATCGAGACTACATAAAAACATTTATTGCAAGCGAGTTAATTGCGAAACGTTAACAAATATTACAGGAATTTGGGTGCCGGCATTTCGCAGAAATGTCCACGTTTTTGCGACCGGCAACGCCCTGCGACTTATAAACACTATGGAGTCATTTCATTCCAAATCTACCCGATAACACTTCACGGACACTAATAAATATAATACTAGTACTAGCGGCCTAACAGAATCGTACTCACCAAAAAAGTTTGTGCAAAACGCGATCCCGCCTCAACCGGCGAATTACACAATTTAACACAAGATTCTTCAGAATCTTCGACAAAGTTTTTTCCGTACGCACTGGGTAACACTCACTGAGAATATGCGGCTAGGTAAACAGTGTAAATTAAATACGGTACTTCTTCCGAGACCTCCGATTGAGTTTGTCAAACACTGAAACATTATTCGGGTGCCGGCCGGTTCTAAGGAGAGCCGCGCGTGCTATGCGAATGACGCCGTGAACTCGACTAGCCCGAATCTCGCGGCGGCCGAGTCGCGCGCGGCGGCGAGCAGCGGCCGGCTCGCCGGCGCGCGGCGTTCCCCCGCGCGCTTCCCCGCACCACCCCGCACGACACCGCAACCCGCGCGTCACGCGCCGCGGCGACCGGCTAATTTGATGTCATTCACGAAATATCAAATCTCTGAAAATACGTCTCGGTGCCGCTATCGGCTGATACATACGTGTCGAAAAAGGACTTTACGATGTAAATTTCGTCTATCGGCAGCGCCGAGGGCTAGTATTGTCGCATTCGGCGAACTCGGCCGGTGTCGCGGTGTGTGAGGTTGGTAGTACTGACGCGATTTGTGGGTGGAAATCGAGCTAGCTCGCTAGGTAGGTTTCAACTTCAATCGGCGGCCGGCGCTCGCGCGGAGCGGTCGCGTCGGTATACCCTTAGGCCACGGCGGCCGCTCGTCCATCGACATTCCACGGCCGGCGTTTATAGCGCGAGGCAGAAATACTCCACCGATTCTGACTCGTACCTAATGAATTATAGCGCATTGTTTAAAATAAGTTTACCAAGTCCATAACATTACATGAAATATATTGTAGCATGTACCCTATATCATATACTATGCCACCAAGACACCTGCACCGTGCAGCAACATTTAAAAATGTTAATCCACTTTTTATAAATTATGTTAGGTCAGTTCTAGGTCGACGATGCAATGCCGGAACATATGCAAATTATATTTTTTATTTTTATTATATAATTGTTACAATGTTGCTACTAGGTTAGGTATTAAGTCGTCAAAAAATTTCCACTTCTTGAATAGATAGGTTACCTACCGACCTACGATATATCGATTCAACCTCTGTTAGACCACTATTATTTATTCTGTGGTTAGGCTACAAGTTACAACTTACAACAGACCTACACAGTACAACTTAATTATAATTCGCACTGTAATCTCCGAAAAGAATAGACACAAATTAAAAATATATATTTTTTTAATCTATGCACCAACGACCGAAGCGCAGTTCGTTGACCTCCTCGCGATGCATTCCACAAAAATCTTTATTTGCAAAATATCTATTTACCGCTTGTGAAATAATTATTTACATTGTGTTGTGTGTGTCTATCGCTGGATTATGCAATATTATAATAAACAAATTATACCTACAATAGTTGTTTAATTATTGTGTTCTTTTATTTCTGTAACAACTCATAATACCTATCTACCTACAAAATATTTTGTTTTTCTCGCAAGTTACTATTTTAGTAACCTTTAGGACTAGGTCATTCGGGTATAGTCCAAAGTTTTTCTGTAATAACTAGCCCAGTATTCCCACGGGAAACAAAAATCCAGGGAAAAGTCCAAAGTTCATATCCTCGGCGTCCACGTCATAGAAATAGGAAAAGTATGAATAATTAAAAAGCAGGAAGTGAAAGAAAGTATAACAATGTGCATGCGCATCTTTTGTGCCCTTCACAACGAGAACACTTCCCTGAGGGTTTGAACCCTTCAGCGCCCTACAATTAATTTCACATTCATTGCACCCTTTGAAAAAATAGATACGCGAAGAGTTCTTACGCAACAAGTAGCCCTGTAGAATCTTAGTCGCTATTGCTTTGACTTAAGGTTCATTTAGTACCCAGTAATTAAAATAGGGAAGCAGTCGTAATCCTTGCTAATCGAAGGTTGGGGTTGACTTATGTCAAGTTACGTCATTTGAGTGACGTTTTGATAAATTTTGACAGGTTGGAGTTTGACGATTATATTTTTAAGGGTTAACTGGTTTCTCATTCGATCATTGTTATAAAATAAACAGTCACAGTAGTAAATCCAGTTTCGACTTGTGAAGTAATTACAATAATGCACAATTTATATGCACAATAATTAATAATTAATTTTAATTATCGATAAACAAACATAATAAAACGATTTCCCTTTATCAATAAATAATAAAAGTCAAAACAAACACGGATAACACAATCGCATTGCCAAAACATAGATGGCGCTAGCGGTATGTTGCTCCAATGAAAAAATTAATTTCTTCCAGATTATGATTGATTTATTTACTTATTACATGTACTTAAAACATACGTTTATGACAGATCATAGATTATAATTTTATCGCAAGTTCCAAGACGATATTTAATTGAAACTTATACGGGGATCCATCCTTTGGAACGCAATTTGTATAATTAAACCTTAAACTGAGCGTTACGGGCGGGCTTCTATTCAAAATGTTCCAATACTTTGTCATCGAGTTGATCAAAGGCGATCATTGACTATTATCGGCGAGTAGAGGCGAGTACGCCCTCTACACAATCTTTTGTTCACGCGTCATGAACCTGTTTGTTTCTAAGGGTCTCCATCTGAGTATTGCGTATTCAGGAAAAGCCTATATATTTGTATATCACGCCGCTTACATTAGCGAGGTTAGCACGTTTAGGCAAATTATGGTATCGCTTTTAACTGACATGTGCTATTTATGTACCGTTATGTTTTAGTGTGACTAGGTGCATATTGGTGGGTGGGGTTAGTGGCGATCAGTGTGGCAGGAGGGGCACCAAGATGGCCCTGGCAAGACCGCAAGCTCAGAACTATATTTTACTAGCAGAGCCCCGCGGAGTTACCGCTTTTATAACGTTATAAGAAAAGCATGTGATATTTTGCCGAATTAAAATTTCGCCTATGTATTAATTCAGGGCAACGGCTAGCTCCATACAAAGTTTTATTGAAATCATTCCAGCCATTTAAGCGTAAAGAAGGAAGAAACATACACTCACAAACTTTCACAAAACTTTATGATCTTACTATGTGGAGGACATAGTAAGATTATAAACCTGGACTCAAAGTATCTCTATACCAAATTTCAGTAAAATCGGTTCAGCAGTTTGGGCGTGAGGAGGTAAGAGACAGATATAAAGTCTTGATATATTTTTTGCGGATTCTGAAAAGTGTTTTGTATTAATAGATAAGATCGCAAGCAAACAATAACTGAGTAATGAGTATATAACAATTACTAAACAAGTAAAACATATTTTCAAAATGAATGCCTCATTAAAATAAAAATAAAACTTTTTGTTTAAAAAAATTGACCAAAGTATTCAATTTTTTTGCTGGTCTTATTAATATAAGTCTAATGTTGCTTACAAATTACAATATGATTTTCTTGCTTTTTTAACCTTATTATCCACCGGGTCCTCGACAGTCCCTAGATTTTTTTCAAGGAACCCTAAAAACAACGCTCAAGTAGATATGTAAATAGCTAATCTATTCTGTGGGTTCCGGCAATTTGTCGGATTACGGGATTAGGGTTGCTGATCCCCATTGTAGGGCCTTGGGTTAGGGCACTGTACCTTGTGGGAACTTGTTACGTCATTGTTGACGCACAAACAAGCGTACTTTGTTAGTTAATATTGATATGTTCATTATTTCAAATTTTTTTTGGCCACGCGGTTGGCGAATCCGCGGAATGATTCTGTCAGGGATTGTGGAACATTGTTATTTTTAACAAATAATGAAAACCGAATTCCAAGATATAATCTTAAAATAAAAAAACTTCAATAATAACTAAATAAAAAGTATCGGAATATGATAATGCCTTAAGACTTCGGCTAAACCTCAGCAACAGCAACTATTGTTTATTCGTTCAAGATTGTCGGTATGGTTCATTAATCCTCTGTCAAATTTCTATACAAACCGCAATTGTCAACAACAAAGTGACAACACGACTTTCTTACAATCGCGTTTTGTATGGAAATGACAAATTTTTGACGGAGGGTTAATGAACGATACCGCCTATATAACGATATATAACTATAGCCCCGCACAATCTACATTTCAGCTTTGAAGTCCACACCAACTAACTTAATCATATGAGTTAATCTGACATTTTTGTGACTGGAACCGATTTAAAAATTATGTATTCGAAATTGTTAGGGCAGTCAGCTTACAGATAGTCTATTCACAACCTTATTTGACAGATGTTGTATGAAGAATCTGTCAAAAAAGTACTGGATATCCTAACAGAAACTTTAACAATAAGCGGTGAAACAGACCAGGCAATAATAATAATCGATATCTTCCCCAATTAACATAAAATTACTATCATTTTTAAAATCGTAGTTTGTTAAGTTAGAAATGTCATTTCTTTTCATTTAGTTCATTCCTCTGACAGCCAAATGTCGAAAAAATATTCACAAACTCCCAAGCCAAAAAAAAACTCACAAAAGTCATAATTTTGTATAGAATTTTGTTACACTGAGATTACTCGTTACCCAATTTAATAATTTTGTACCTGATCCTTTCAATCTGTACCCCGATTCTACCATATTAATCAAGCAGTGATAAAGCTTCGATATATGTATATTGGGAAAAATTAAAACAGAGCCAGTTGACAGATCTCCGTCATTTGGTCGGTATACGTCAATTCGTTGTACGTCGTGATCTGTCGCCTGGGTTTGACATTACCGGACCAATTTACTTAGATCCACGATCTGCATCTGTTACAACCTCTCTGACTGTACACAGTTTAGAAGTACAAAATTATATTTTCATTATTATCTGTCCCCTATAATTGAAAGTAGCAGCCCTGTTAGCGAAATAAACCTTAAACGATTTTGATCTTTGTAAGTCACTCATACACAGTAACACCCTCAAGTATTATCACTTACTTTTTTACACCCTGTGTAACATTTAAGAACATAGTTTTTTGATTGATGGATGAAAATAAAAATAATATACACACGTAATAGCTTTTCAGCGATCTAGAGTATTTGCAGCGGAGAATTTCGCAATTGCAGATCCGTGAATCAAAGCAGATTTAGGCGAATCTGGGTACAGGTTAATCCACACGGTATCGAACTAACATCTTGTGGGTTTCCCACGCCCAGTGTAAGGGATATGTGGACGAGTGTACTACAAGCTATGTTCTATCATCTCCATACATCTGGCATATTGCACGGTACTGTTGGGTGAACAAGTGTTTCGGGAATGTTTCATTTTGTAACACTACTCATTTTTCGCAACTAATAATGAAAAGTGACTAGCTGACTGACATAGTTCCTTTGTGATCGCCTTTATCGTATTAACATTTTTTATTTGTCCGTGTAATTGATTGTGGACAGTAAAGTTCAAAAAAAGAAAGCATCAGTCAAAAGCACTGGACAGATGGGGCGGAAATAGTGGCTATTTCAACCCCAAGTGGATAAAATAGGAGATGAAAATACTTCTTAACGCGAGCGAAGCCGTGGCCAAAAGCTTGTTTATAAATTAAGAGAGGATAAATAAACAAAAAGTCACTACTGATTCTTATTATTCATAAAATTTCCACGGCTATCATTATTTTTGGCGTTATCAAAGTATGAGAGAAAGTTGAGGTAATTTGAATTATTACTGTCTTTTTATTATGGCCGCTAGAATTCTTTTAGCCTAACTCGAAAAGGCAAAAGTAGTTAAAATAAATTTGTAATCATTAAAATAAAATTTTACAATAAAACTGAAATTAGAACACACAAGAATTCCAACTTTATTAAAGTGTTTACAGAAACTGAAATAAAAACCTTAAATCAGCTAATAAGCGTAAGTTCTAGAAAGAAATGTGATACAAAGCTAACACTCAGCCAGTTTCAACTGAATATTTTATTGCAAAATACGATTATGTAATCTTCCATAGCCTATGTGTGTATAAATTTAATACAAGGCCATAAAAATCACAAACTATGAAATAAAAGTATATCTTGTGATCTTTATTATAGTTACGTTAATGTTATTATGATATTAATAAAAGAATTATAGTTTTTTTATCTGCGAAAATCTTTTTTTATTAAGCAAGCTTTTATAATTGTTTAGCTTCGAAATAGCTAAACTAGGTGTTCATTTCTCACATAATTGTAGTTAGAATGCCTAAAGCAATTATTGACCTTATACAAATTTTAGTGTATAAGAAAAAAAAAAATGATTTTTCATTTTAGTTAGCCCATAGTAACAATTTTTTTTCGCTTTTAGCGCTGATTTACAGCGGGCTCTATAATGAGGATCAATAAACATCCTGAAGTATTTTTTTTTTTTGTTGCACTATGTAGATTTTCATTTTATTTAAGTATTAAGTTCCTTAACGGACGTTGTTCGTTCGAGGTTCTCAACCCGCATTTTAACTTACAGGTTGAGGTTAATTTCGCGTAATATTGCTAAATAGCTTAATTTACTTTACTTAAAGCTATGGATTACCGCATAGTAACGCCTTTTTCTATTAAGTATTTTATTAATTTATTAGTGCTACAATTGAATAGAACTTTCGCTCACGAGTGTACCCGGTACACCCGCACAGAGTACAGTTACCCTACCTGGACTAGACAAAGGTTTATTAACAATTGTCCGTATTGTACATAGACGATAAATACACGACTATTGGATATTAAACACAAAAGCTGATTTGTTTCAAACCATGTTGCTAGGTGAGGAAAGTAATAAGTATGTAGTCGGTTCTAAATAATTTTACTCGTAAATTTTAATATTATATATAATTAGTGCGTGAAAAGATAGGTTATACATATTAGGGGAACCTAAAAAGGTTATAGCAACATTGCAAAGTAATTGCTCCGCAATTCGTGTTCATACATTTAGTTAAAAAATCTAATAGTTTTGAAAAAGTTACTTAAACATCAATTTTTTGCTAAATTAGTATTTATTGACAAGAAAAATGACAAAATTAATTGCTCTTTGCAATATTGCGAAGCGAACTTTTTAGGGCGGCAGATCTTATCCAAGATTTGCAAAAACGTTGTTAGATATTTTATATACATATTTTCATTGATAATTTAACCCATACTGCTGTGAATATCCATAATAACTAATACAGTTAATTCTAAAACTTGTCTGTCTGTCACGACGCACAAACCGCTGAAACGATTTTGTTGAAATTTGGTACGGACGTCCGGGGGAAGGATATAGGATACTTTTTAGACCAGAAAAATGTACGGTTCCTGTGCCATAAAAGAATTTTGTCGTAACAGAGTCGCGGGCATCATGTAGTAGTATTATAAATTAGTAATTAATTAAAAAATATATATTATAAGTGGAAAAGTGTTTATTTCTTTGTTTGCCCTTCATTAACGCCCAAACGAAGCAACAAATCGATTTGGTTTTTGGTGTACTTTGTGGAATGGAGGGAGAGTCACGTGGACTACTTTTGTTTTTTAAAATACTTAATGTTTCCAAAAATGTTTCGCGAGTGAAGCCGCGGGCAATAGCTACTAGCCAGTGCATATAATGTATCCTTTTTATATCATAACTAGACAATACCCGCAACTCCGTTGCGCGAAAACTCGTTTATTGCACGGGAACCGTACATTTTTCCGAGATAAAAAGTATCCTTCCCCGGGACTCGAAGTATCTCCATATAAAAATCTCCGCAAATCTCGGTTCCCCGGTTCGGGCGTGAAGAGGTGACACACAGACACACTTTCGCATTTATCATATCAGTATAGAGCTGTGATACGACATCCCGCAGTGGCGGCTTCCCTCCTACTGAGTTGGGCTGTGCGGGCGGAAGTCCTGAAAGGGCCCGGTCGATAGGGCCCAAGGCCGGGCGGGATCAAGGCTACGACCCTGACGCCGCTTCCGGGATATGCTATGTTTGTACAGCGACATAGCAACATGTACTCTATATATTTTGTGAGATGTACTTTATACGTAGTGTAGGAGTAACAAAGAATTCGCATTTTATGTATGGATTTAAGGGTTCCGTATCCAAAGGGTAAAAACTGGACCCTATTACTATGACTTCGATGTCTGTCCGTCTGTCTGTCTCCAGGCGGTATCTCAAAAACAGTCCTATGACTGTTCTTGAGATACCGCCTGGAGACAGACTAGAGAGTTGAAATTTTCACAGAATATGTATTTCTGTTGGCGCTATAACAACAAATACTAAAAACAAAATTAATTAAATATTTAAAGGTGGCTCTAGTACAACAAATATGTTATCCGCGTTTTAGCTTCTTAATAATATCGATAAATTCGACGCACTTATCATCAGCGGCGTGGCCGAGTGGCTAGGGTGCCTACTTAAGTACGAAGAGGCCCGAGTTCGATTTTTATTTTATGTTGTTCTTTTATAATTTTTCAATAAACTTTTTCATTCTTTTTTTAATTTAAAATTTTCAGAAACGCGTCTTCCCAATATTTTGCACTTTACCGGTACGGAACCCTTCGCGCGGGAGCCCAACTCGCACTCGGCCGGTTTTTAAAAGGTTTGCAGCGCTATCATAGCGCGTTACGGCGTGTTTGAGAAATATCCAAACAAACAAAGATTTATATTCATGTTATACTATATTATTTCTGATTGTTTCATTAACAAAATCATATCAACAAATTATCAAAATACGTAAATATTACAATTAATAGACTACAAATATAATATATTAGTAATTTCAAATTTCTATGGTTTGTGTCAACATATAAAATTTATGATTAAGATGTTATCGTCAAACGAACCTTACGAAATTGATACTATAAGTCGTATTAAAGCTGTGTAGGTGGAATAAAAATTTCGGGATATACCATGATTGGACACTGTGAAGCATTTGTGTGTTATCCAACAAAAAATCAGATTTTGAGATATGAATGTAGTGTTATTCTTTAGAACTTAAGGAATAATGCTGCATTCATAACTCAAAATCTGATTTTTTCTTGGGTAACACACAAATGCTTAACAGCGTCTATACATATATATTAAAGTTATAAAGCCTAAATATATCTGGTAGAAAAATCTAGTTTTCTAAGCGAGCAGACGGGTTAGCTGATTGAAAGCAACTGCCGTCGCCCATGGACACTCGTGACATCCCAGAATCACAAGTGCGTTGCTGGCCTTGGAGGGAGTTAGGTATGTGAATAGGTATAGAGGATTAGGGAAGTTGGGCCACCGGTAAACTCACTCACTGCACGAAACAGCACAACGCCGTTTCACGCCAGTTTTGTTTATTAAAACTCAATGCACACACACAAAAGATACAAAGGCGGACTTAATGCCTTATGGCATTATCTACCAGTCAAAGTTTTCTGTGAGGCCGTGGTATGACTCCGGTAGAGCCGGCCCATTCGTGCCTAAGCGTGGCTCTCCCACGGCAAAAATGGCGAAGGCAAAAAACTTGTAGGATAATTTATGAATATTTATGTAATTTCATACGATTTATAATACAATTATTTGTCGTTGTGCTATATGTTGCTTAGGCTTCATAGCTTCACAACAAAAAAAACATTTATTCAAATCCGTCCAGTAGGTCCAGAGATTGGCGCGTATAAACAGACAAACGGACACCTTTCTTGTCAATTTGTGTTCTGTTGCGGTTCCTTAGCTCCTCACATTTAATATTTATAAAAAAAAAACTAAATTTAAAGACATGCCAATTTTACTCTTATTGTAAGTTATAACTTTTATAAGGCTATGGGCTATAAAACATCACACTACGACCAATAGCTGTAATGAAAAAAATGTTGTAAAAACGGGATAATTTAAAGAGTTTTACACGGACGTACTTCGCGGGTAAACTTAGTGTTGTTATTGAATTATTATGTTGGAAACAAAAGCTGTTGTGTCCTTTTAGGTCTTATCTCCGGTAGAAATCTAGTTGACTAATATACAGACACGCAGACGGACTTTCTTTGGTAATATTTATAATATGAATCAATGATTTAAGAAACGTAAGATTTTTACTCTGAATGATAAAGAGTTTGCACGGTCCCAAAAAAAGGCGTCGGTTCTGAGTACCACTAGTTTTTCTTATTTCGTTCGTTTTGTTAAAGTTCTTTGCCAAATATTTCTCAGAAACATCGACTCATCTTGGGTTAAGTTGTAAGCTTAACTATTAATCCGTTTATTAACATAAATCTTAACCTTTACTTTCTATTATTATGAATGCGTGTTAAATGATAATTTAATATTCATAAACTTAACGCTTTTCTAAAGAATGGACAATGGATATGGTAAAAAGTGGGCCCCCTCTTCTAGTACTCTGGCATGGAACACTATGTCCTTGTAACTAGGTTGTACGTTTATTTCATGAAAAACTATCGATTCAATGGCGGTAAAAAGGATGAAAGCAAGAAGTGTGAAATAAGGAGCCTCTATCATCTTGCTATTAAGGTACGTGCCGGGCCGTGCCGGGGTGGGCCAGGGTTCAGCACAATGCAAAATGCGCTACAGCACATTGTTGACGGGTCTCATCGCATTGACGAATTTTTTGTACGTCGCTGAAACCACTTTTAAATCACTCGTGAGTCGTCGCTCGATTTTTCGCAATTCGATTTTCGCAAAACAATTATTGTTTATTAAAATAGTTTTAAGACATATTATTGTTATTTTCCATCTTTTAGGCAAAAGATGGATCCGTGCGAGTTTCTCGTCGGGTTAGTTCCCGAACCGGTGGTAGGCTTGGTAGTCTCGACTTTCAGAAAGTGTACTTAAAGTACCTATTTTGAATAAAAAGATTTTAATTTGATTTGATTTACCAAAAACGTTGCTATATTGTACTAAATTCTACTAAACCGTGTTTCAGCTTATAACAAATATTTTCATTCATTTATAAATGTATTTATTCTATATGTTTCAAACCAAAATATAATTGAATGTTTATATTGTACTATTTTTATTGTCTCCTTGTCATGTTTTATTATATTTTATTCTTTAATGTCAATTTCCCACTATAATCTACTAAAAGGTTTTGGACTTGGACTACCCACTTTTACCGATATTTATTTGTGTCAAAAGGTAGAAATTTACTAATGTGGTCACATTGTTGAAGGCTTGCCGGGCCGTGTTGTATTCGCCGCGCAAAAATCTGCCCCGCTGAAGCCCGGCACACTCCGTCAGCGGTCAGGATGTGCGTTGCGCGCATCCGCCTCCATACAATTTGTATATAGAGGCGAATAATCCGTTGAAACCCGGCACGCTGAGGTGCGGCATAGTTTGCTCACACCTTTAGGCTACTTTTTGCGCCTTGTTGTGACCACTGATAAATACTAAAATGACCCTTAGCTCCTTTTTACAAATTCGCCGCCTATACACCGTCCCGTTTTCATGTAAAGGGTATATGCAAATCCAGACGGTCGCTGTGTTTACAAAACGTAAGCACGGGTGACACACGATCGAAACACCGTGCCGTGTGAAATCTCTTATAGCTGCTCATACGCTCGTACACTACTTTTCGCATCACGGCTATCGTGCGACGACCATGTACATGTGAAAAGGAGCAAAAGCTTCAAGCAACTATGATTTTTTTTTTCTGTCCTTTATAACTGATGATAGCCAGTTCATTCATCCAACAACGGGCACAATATAAATAAATACAGTAGGAAAAACTAAGTTACAAATACTTTGCGTATGACAATATTTTCTTTAGAGGGTCCGAAATTGGCACAGCAGCTGTTTCATATAATGTTTGATACTGTTTTATTTTATATTGTGTAAAAACAGTCGAGTGAAAGAAGAGATGATAATATTTTTAACACGCTTTTATTTTCACAATACTCATTCACCAACATCAAGGTTTAATGTCAAAAATGTATAGTTTTTTACAAAATGGTTTGTTATCCTTACGTCACAGACTTTCAGTGATATTCATAGATTATTATTATTGATATCTTTCTTCACTTTCAATATTACTAAGCGTATAAATTCGAAAATTTTTTTTAAAAGCCTATTGACCTATTGAACAAAGCCTCTCAACTCATCCGTCTTCCTTCCTCCTTCCTTCCTTCAAAAGTTACCTATGAGTGCGTCCCTTATCTACACTAATAATATAAAGCTAAAGAGTTTGTTAGTTTGTCTGAACGCACTAATCTCATGAACTACTGGCCGGAATGGTTTTTGCGTTGGTTATTCCATTTATCGATTATAGCCTATAGCCTCATATCACCCTACGACCGATAGGAGCCGATCAGTAATCAAATAATGTTGTAAAAACCGGATAATTTATAAAGTTTTACGCGGTCGCGGGCAACAACTAGTTAAGTATAAAGGTGGCCTGCTGTCTTCAATTCTATTGTGGATTTATCAAACGGTTGTAATCGATAAGCCAATATTTGCAGTAGCCGGAAACCAGGAGTGATCGCCGATAGCGGGTCGTTCATCGCACAACCAAACGAGCGGCGACACCTGATGGGAAGACTTGAGGTTCCTGGACTTTTTATGCAAAATATGTTTGAATATTGTAAGGGACCATGAAGTACGTCACACGTAAAGGGGGAGGGGAAGGGGTCGTCGAAGTGCGCCTTTAAATTTCAAATTTTGAAATTTAATCTCAAGAAATGTTGATATTGTGGTTTTAATTTTTGTTAGGTGTAAATAAAATTTGATCACCTGTGACAAGGCGGGAAGGGAAGGAAATCATGAAATTTGTGTGACGTACTTTATGGATGGTCCCTAAAAAAGACTTTTCTTTCGCTAAATACTATACAAAATAAAATTAAAAGATATATATTATGTTACTAGATGATGCAGATTCCTGCAGACAAAACATATAGACAGACAGACACACTTTCGCATTTATAATATTAGGATAGAAGTAATAATAATAATGAAAAGACTACACAAGAACTTTGGCAGTATTTTGTTATATTTTACTATTTTGTTTGTTGTTAACGAGCTGTCATACTGTTTATTCTAATGCTTTTTTTTTCAAAAGTTAAGTTTTTCTTTCAGTTGTTAACAGGTTTTTGGTAACTTGATGGGTGGTAGAGGCATGACATTAATACAGGTAGACTTTGTTTGTGCAAAATTTCATCGAAATCACCAAAAATACTGAGTCATTAAACTAATGATAACATTCAAATTCAGGTGAATAATATATGACTGTGTTAGAATGGGAGTAGTGAAGGACTTATATTAGGGTTCCCAAAGGGTGACAACGGGGCCCTATTACTTAGACTTCGATGTTTGTCCGTCTGTCTGTCTCCAGGCTGTATCTCAAAAACGGTAATAGCTAGATGGTGGAAATTTTCACAGAACATGTATTTCTGTTGTCGCTAGAACAAGAAATACTTAAAAACAAAAATATTTAAGTGTGGCTCTAGCAAAAGAAATATCTTTTTCCTTCCTCGATAGTAGATTGATTCGACACGCTATTTGGTAGCTTGACCGAGTGGTGTGGTGTAACGACGACTAGTTATCTATATTTATAGATGTTATGCTATACGACTGTATGGCTGTCAGTCTATCGCTCCCTAAAGTTTAAACCGCTGAACCCATTTTCATGAAAGTTGGTAAGCAGATACTTTGGGTTTCATGTTAAAAACAAATTCGCGTTAAGTTATGGATAACACTTTTAGTTATGGGTAACACTTATAGTTATGGGTAACACTTATAGTTATGGGTAACACTTATAGTTATGGGTAACACTTATGTTTATCTAATATAGCGATGATTTCAATTTTAGTTTTTATCGTATGTGGCCTGATTCTGAAGTAAAAATTGATAATTCGTCTGATAAACTTTAATACTTGTAATTTATAGGTAATTGGGTTATGATAACGATGGATGATTACCAAAATTGTACACAACAATATTACTCAGTTAAGGAGTTCTCTGAAGATAGTGATATTACTATAAATGTATAAATTACCTAAAATATGTAAATTAAATGTATAAGTAGCCTATGTGACAAAATATTGTACTCAAACCCTATGTTATATTTTGCATGTTATTAATAATTGTAATTAATTTATTGAACGAGGCAATGCTATCAGTTTGCTCGGTACTCTGCCAGATGAGGACGATCGGGGAAAGGTTTTCTTTTTATAATTTTATTATTTAAATCTGTATATTGTTAGTTTGTATTAGTAATTTATTATGTAATTTAGTTTATAGTTTGTTTATAATATTATGAGAAAATTGTTCGTTTTGCGAATAAAGATTTTTACTTATATTATAAATTAGGAGATGCATGGTAGATATTTAAATGAGTATGCGTCTAACTCATTATACTCTAATATTTGCACAATATAATATAGTAGGATATGTGGTAATGTAAAATACTAACACCTTGTTGTACCATATTCCTCGCAAATAAAATTGATTTTATTTGAATATGTGACTGCAATATTGTAGTAAACTAGCGGACCTGCCAGACGTCGTCCTGCCTGTCTTGGTTTGTGGATCTAAACCATTCTCTAATCCGCTAAAACACACAAAAAATTTTTCATTTTTCATTCATTAAAACACATCATAACCGGTCTATTCGCTTGAGAGGAGTCAGTGACAAACAAAGGCATATAAAAATTAAGACAAATATAAAAACCTTTTGGACATTACACTTGATATGCTAAAAGTTTATTTGAATGTTTGTCCGTCAATCATTTCGAAACTATACTTAACGTTTTGCTAAGCGCCTGTTTCGTCATTTCCAGATAAGAGTAAGATATAGGCTATCCGCAACTGATTACACGGATTCTGCATACTGCATACTTTATCTGTCAGATAAGTCGCGGGTAATGTAAAGAGCGCAAAATACTCGTCGATCGCACGGGAATCGCACATTATTTCGGGATAAAAAGTATCCTATGTTCTTCCCCCTACCTTTCGCATTTGTAATATTAGGTATTCCAAGAATTATAAAAATCAATTTACCATAAAATGTATCAAAGTTTTTGCAAATTTTGGATCAGATAGGACCACGGAATCGTGTTCTCCCATGCTAACTTTAACCCCCTTGTTCCCCCTTAAATGTTTTTTAAAAATCTCTTCTAATAAGAAGAAATTTTTAGAATTTCCTCTTTCACAATTCGTATCACGAATTAGTTATAAGTCACCTTCGTCATACGGAAAATACTTCCCCCAAAATTCATGTTTCTACGATCATAGGTTTAGGCTGTACGTTGATTCCTAAATACAAATAGTTTAGGACAAAGGATTTTATATAATTATATAGATTTTATTATTTATATCAGACTCGCCTGCATTTCAGATACAAATGTGTTGATAGTAATAATGATTAATGATTATTTTTTCTTAATTCTTAATTTCTTATTGCTAGTAACGTTATAAACGTGAAAATTATTTTGTCTGGATGATGACTTTAAACAGACTTTTTTTCGATTAAATGTTCTCGTGCCTCGATCAATTATTATAAAGATTCACAGTTGCCGTCTAAAAAGTGGCACCGGCAAAACCGCTATTCCGCTCCTAGTCGCTCCGAGACCCCAATTTTAACATTTGCACAATTGTGAGCTTTAACTCGATAAAAAGTTTTGATTTAAGTTGTTATGTGTCGGACTTAGTGCCATTATGCTATTAAATTTTGAAGGGATATGTGCATCTTAGTAATATTTGATCGAAGCTCTCTTGGGATAAATAACATCACGAGCATAGCCGCGGGTAAAGGCTAGTTAGAAAAAAATATATAGGGGAAATTTCATTGGTCCAAAGCGATGAAAATTAAACTTTTAATAAGAATTGGACACCCACGGTCGAAACTAGGCCAACGAATTTTATAATATTCTCTTAGTGGGATATCAAGACAGGAATAAAACTACGCAGGAAGTATTAGTTTAGGGTTCCCAACACCAAGACTCGAAACACACAGTCGCAATTACTACGTGGCCGAACTTCGAGTCTACTAGTAACAAAAGTAAGTGACATAATACTTTAGGGGCCTGTATGCGTTCCTTATATAGAGCTTGTGAAAGTAGTAGCCCTAAAAGCGAAAACAAATATTTGTGGTTTGTATGGGCTTCGCCCTACTCCCCAGTAATATAAGATACATACATTTTTTTTTATTTCAGCTCTGCTGCTTTCACAACTACCACTATATAAGGGTCACATACACGCCCTAAAGTATTATCGTCTATTAGAATTCGAATTATCAATGGCTGACTAAACAATATAATAAGAATACTAAAAACAAAAAAAATCTTCTAGCCGCTGTTTTACCACTTCCTTATAAGTGTCGCTATCTACAATTTATTTGACAGAATCTCCGTACTTAATCTTTGAGATAACTCGTAATTAGCCTATGCGGCAATATCAGGATGTGGTAAAACTGGCCCGCGCAATAAACTTTTTAAACGGAACCCTTCCTAGGCGGTACCAACACGCACTTCTTGATATAAATTGTATTAAGTCACAGTTCGCAATAATTAACAGTCCTAGAACACATTAACATCGTAATAACGACTTCCACACTTGTACACACATGTGCCGACATCTTACATTGAGTCGACGAGTTAACAGAACCGCAAGATTGTAGACATTTTCATGATATCAAGAGAAAATTAAATATTAAAATCTCAACCATCATAGCATTATGACTGCATAGTCAAGATATTTGTGTTATGTAGTTATTTATAGTTATGCTTATCTATTGTTATTTAACGGCCTCTTTTACCACTTCCTGATAAGTACCGGATAGGCTCTTCCAACTTCTTTGATAGATTTTTCATATTTCATATGTCAGTCAAGTTCTGGATAGCCTATACGGTACTTATCAGTAAATGGTGAGACGGGCCATGAAAGTTTTAGGCAAATTGATGCCAAATTAATTTTTTGTTACGATATACTCGTATTAAACTATATGCATTAATAACAAGAAACGACTTATTGTAAAATGCAAAATCAATATATTTATAGAGTTTTTAATATAATTGTAGAGCTAAGTGGAAGAAGCGGATAACTAAAATTTTGCAACATTCGAGTAAATCCTCATTTTTACCCATAAAATTTTGATAAATCTTGTAATTTTGCGATTTTATTATCTAGCTTGTCTATGTAGCTAAACATTAAATACACTTTATTTTAGTTTCAAACCGTCTTCCGGACGTAAAGCGTCCATTTACGCAAAAATCTGGCAGTTTTAAAATGTTACTAATAAAGCTCGCATCAGTTGATAGTTGGCGCGATGAAGTCAGTGTCACTGAGAGTAAAAACGAAATAGGCATAAAACTAACCCATCTAAGGCTTGTTTAATCCTTGTCAAGCCGAGGCCTCCAGTTTTATAATTTAAGGGGTTTGATGAGTTCGTTAATATTTTTTTATTTTAATTATAATTTACGTCGCGAATATTACTTTTATGTATAATTATAAAATTATATATTGTACAGACAGATACCTTATGTGAGTAAGTTGTAACTACTAAGTAACTAGGCATAGCTGTATTTTAAGCAACTAATTTTGAAAATTTATATGCCTTAAATAGCATATTTTGCGTTTAAAGACTTGCATCGTTTCCGGGGAGTCGAGTTATCCTCATAACATCCAGAGCGTCCGTGGCCTTGATGGGTTTGAATGGAAGACCTTTGGTTCGCACTCGAGAGGGTGCAGGTTCGAGCCCCGGTGGAGGCGTGTACCAAAGAAATATTTTCCGATCTCAATTACATAATACGGATACTCGTTGCTGTGCGAGAGCCATGTTTCGGCACGAATAGGCCGGCTCGACCGAGTGATACCACGGCCTCACAGAAAACTGACGTGAAACGGCGTTGTGCTGTGTTTCGTTCAGTGAGTGAGTTTACCGGTGGCCTTTTTTCCGTTCCCTAATTCCCATCGTCCCGCCTAAGTCGCAAGAGTAGGAATAGGGATATACGAGTATTCCCACTCTTCTAGCGACTTTTCAGATGTTACGAGTGTCCATGGGCAACGGCTGTTGCTTTCCATCAGGTAACCCGTATGCTCGCTTGCCCCCAAGGATACCCCCTAAATATTATTAAAAAAAAATTACTACGGAAGTATGGATTTGAAATAGGTAACCGTGCCTTTCTACTATGCTTTGTCCTCGCCCAGAACTCAAAGTATCTTTACTAAAACATTTTATATATTAATATCTTATAATTAAAAGAAATAAAATAGTTCAGTGGCTTAAGCGTGAAGAAGGACACACATATATCAGAGACAAGACACACTTTGAATTTATAATACGAGGAAGTATTATTTACAAAGCAATTACTTGTAATATTAAAATAATATAACTTATTATTTTAGTAGCAACATAACAATATGACCATAACTCATAATATTTTATAGAGAGTAATAATTTCGGTTAATTCCGTTTATTATTTCATAATCGGGTGTTATTTAATAATGAAGTGTTATTATCTTTTATCTAGGGTGAGATTAACGTTTAAAAGTGTTAAATTATAATTATTATGTTTCCCGTTCGTCTTTATTTTGTAATACGGGTAATTTTGTGAAATTAAGATCTAGAGTCTGAAGAATTGTGCGTGATTTTGGTTTATCGACAAGTTGTATCCTATGAAGTATTCCTGCCTGGCCCTGGTCATTGTGGCTTGTTTTTATTGCACATTTGGAATAGGCTAGTCGAATATTTTTTTATTAATATTTATTTATAAAAGACGTCCTCAAAATATAGATATTGGTAAAAGAATGACGACAATAGCTTAAATTGTCACGGAGATATGGCAATTTAAGAATCACATAAGGTTGACCTTCCAAAAACGCTCCATACAAAACGATACCTAGTTATGACGTCACCTCTAGGTAGTTTGTATGCATCGCGGGAAGACTGTGTTCGATAACTTTATTAAATATTGCTTTCATGATGGTAGTTTCATAAAAAAAGTTGTTGCTATTTACCAAATTTATCGAAAGGTATATAAATATTAAAAATTGTAATATTAAAAAAATTGACTTGCCAGCCCAACTTATTACAATATTAACTATGGCTTATTACAAAAAATATATAAAAGTTACTAAGCTGAAATTTGGGAGATATTTATTTCTTTGCCATTATATCTTATTTTTTTTTTAATTAGTGATTTTTTTTACCTTGTCGACATCCCTGTTGGCAACTCATTATATACCTTCAGCATAAAAAATATTAGCTCTTGAATTCCTTGGTGAAAAAAAACAATAAAGGCTACAGTGACCGTTTCTTAACCAACTTCCAAATAGGAGGAGGTTTCTCAATTCTCGCTCGATGGGCGGAAATGACAAACAAACACCAAAAAAACATCTTTCAGAATTTTACTAAATATAGGAACGTATCTTCGAACCCATCTGAATCGAATTACCACATTTCTTACCCAAAAGTGAACTTGACCGATTTTTCGACAGACACCATGGTCATCAACCGATCAAAACCACATCATAATAGTTTGATAGTATCAATTTTTTGCCGCCGTTTCCTTTACATAACAAGTAACATCCGACGAGGAAGAGTATTTTGATGGTTCATCCGCACCTCGAGTGTATGTTTCGTAACATATAAAGGTTATATGTTATGTTATGACGGTAAATAAACGTTTCCTATGATGGAGCGCTTTTTGCCGCACCTATTACATAAGGTAGAGGCTCCTAGCCAAGCGGTTTTCTTTACAGCTTCTTTTTAAAGTTGACCATCTTTCCTGATAGACTAGATTTTTTTATGTCATTTGCCTGCGTGGAAATAATTTATCCCACGGGAGTATTTCATTGAAATAAAAAGCATCCTACATTTTTATGTCAGCTTACCTTACCTGTACACGGAAACCTTAGTATGCGAGTCCAACTCGCACTTGGCCATTTCCGCCCATCGAGCGTGGAACGAAAGCGCGGAAATGTTGTTAGTATTGTTCGGGAAAAATTCCGCCCAAAGCCACTGCGCTCTAATTGGTCGGGAGTAGGGTAGTAGGGTACGTACACACAGGTATCTTATTGGTGTGTACTGTTTTAATGCGAGCGTTAGTTGGTTGGCGGTTAATTTATCACGTTTATGTATCAGTTAATGTATCACGGCCTCACAGAAAACTGGCGTGAAATGGTGTTGTGCTGTGTTTCCTCCAGTAAGTGACTTTACCGGTGGCCCAGTTTCCCTAATCCCCCAATTTCTATTCCCTATTCCCTCATAAAAGCCGACAACGCACTTGTGTCCATGGGCACTAGTGACATCCGAAGGGCGATGGCAGTTGCTTTCCATCAGGTAACCCGTCTGCTCGCTTGCCCCCTAAATATGATAAAAAAATTACCTCGTATCACTCAAGTCCAGGGAGGGGTCTGTTCTTTTAATCTGTCCCACGCAGGCCAGCACTGCCTTATCGCTGTCCACCCTGGCCGCCAGCGCCGACACCAGGGTAGGTAGCTGGCGAAGGGCTGGCTTGTCGACGATGGTGAGGAGGGACTTGTTGTCTATGAGCCGTCTCTCCACGTCCGCGTGGGAGAGGGCCAGGAGACGTTGGTGAGATGATGACGCCGGATCCTGGTTGACTGTCACTGATGACTGTGGAAGAGAAGGTTATGATTAATAAGAAAATATAACGAAGATTTTTTTATTGACCTTTTAAAATGTATCCACTTCAAGAGCGCTACCAACGCGAAAGATTTAGCACCCATATCGTCTTGATGAATGGCAGTCTTCCACAGTAGGATTTTTACGTAACTTGCTATTCCCATTCCTTATTCCCTCATAAAGGCCGGCAACGCACTTGCGACTCTTCGGATGTCGCGACTGTCCCTAGGCGACGGCAGTTGCTTTCCATCAGCTCGCTTGCCCCCTAAATATCATAAAAAAATGGAGGTATGGATTTACGCAATACGATAGCTAATTTCGTACTGCATTTTGCTAGATTATGAGCATAATATAAATTTACCAGCAGCATAAGCATGAATTTTCTGTAACATACCAGCTCCTCCAGTTTATGCAGAGCCTGCTTGTAGACGTCCACGTGCCGCTGCAGCTCGTTCTTCATGGCCACGTGCAGGGAGATCAGAGAGCCCGTCGCGTCCGCCGTCAGACCGTGCGTGCCCAGACCTGAGGAAATAGGGACAAGTCCGGTTGGACGACAATCGATGGAACAACTGAAGACGCTGTACTAACACAAATAGTGGAAATTGAAATTGTATGTAGTTTTAACTTCGCTACATACGTATTTTCTTCTGCATGACTTTAATCGTACAACATATGATATAACTAGCTTTTTCCCGCGGATTCGCTCGCATTAAGAAGTATTTTATACAAACTTTCAACCCCTATTTTACCCTCTGGAAGTAAATTTTTTATAAAACGCTTAAACATTTATTCATTTATTTTAAAAACTTAAGAAATTAATAAAAAAAAAAATATACAAACTTTAACCCCCTTTTCACCCTCTTAGGGGGAGAATTTCAAAAAACGCTTCAACATGTATTATTTTTTTTTGAATCAGTAGCTTAGAAATAAAAATTAATGTCTTGAACTAAACAAATAACGAACTTTCATTCAAACTTTCAACCCCTATTTCACTCCCTTAGGGGTAGAACTTTTAAAAATCGTTTGTTAGCGGATGTATACCCAATAAAACAATCCTACTCACTAAATTTCATGGCTGTAGCTTTAACGGTTTTTGCTCGGCGAATATAATAATCTGTCAGTCAGTCAGGACTTGTTATTTTATATACATACTAGTTGACCCCGCAGACGTTGTCCTGCCGAGCTATTGTGAATCTAAACCATTCTCAGATCTCCTTGAACACACACACAAAAAATTTCATCGAAATCGGTCCAGTCGTTTAAGAGAAGTTTAGTGACAAACACACTCAG
>JAOTAV010000004.1:273615-294508 GCA_026546445.1 Cyclargus thomasi | reverse complement strand
CACCCCCGCGTTGCATCGCGTATATTTTTCAAGGCTCAATAAATGTCAGTGCGAAATTGACCACGTGTTTGATTAGACGTTTTGCCCGCCCCCATATCTAACATTTTATTAACACGCTACTGTACTTAATTAAATGTAAACCGGGCCTAAGGAGGAATTCTTATTTATTGTTTTCATAAATTGTATGTAGTGTTTATATGGTCAAGGTCGTTAGCGCATTCATCCCCCTTAAAGCTGCCAAGCACACGTCTATTGTTTACGTTGACAAAGACAGTAAAATGTGACAAAACTGAGCACAAAGCGTAGACGGAATGTGGGCGGCGTCATTTCTATTTAGCTAAAGGATGTACATTGTGCAGGTGAGGTGTTGTGATACACGCTAAGTTATGTCCTTTGTAATATTGCTTTTGCTTTCCATTCCTTCTATGTGATGACGTAAGCGGTAAGACGGATTCTACAGCCTTTGGTTCGCAAACGAGTGGGTGTTTCTTCAGTTTTGTAACACTATAGAAAGTAGGAAGTGTTAGTGAGGCCTAGAAGGGCGGAGATTCTGATCAGCTCTCGTCCATTGAATCACTGTGTAGAAATGGACCTCGAGAGGGTGTTAAGCTCGTACCCAGGTAGATATCGGTAGGATCGCAAGTATATAATACGGTTGACATGGGAGCGTCACGCTTTGAAACGAATGAGATGGTCTGACCCTAGATCCCTCCATAGGCAGTGGTAGTTATTTTCCATTAGAGGTACGTTTGTTAAAATACTAGTGGAAATCTTTTAAGAATATTCTGACAGCGAGATTAAACAACCTTTAATGAAGGGAAGAAAACTTTAGCTCACCACATACTTGAAAATCAAATGAAGACTCTTCTTCTCGTAATTAGCGAGGACTCTGTCCCATCACACTGAAGTGTGAACGACCCTTAAGACAAAATTAATATTTTGTCTTAAGGGTCGTTCACAAAATTTTACAACAAAATTTGTGGAAGAAAATACGGGGTATTTTCTTCCATATAGAATTTAAAAATAACATAGTTGTACCTACAGTTGTTCAACTATGTTCAGCTAATAATGGCTTTGAAGGATATAATCGTTTTACATACTCGTACATCAATCATTTTCGAATAAATGACTGTCGATGGCAAATGCCCTTTTTTATTGTCGCAATAGCGTTGCCGGTCTTTATAAGGGATAGTGGGATCAGGGAAGTTGGGCCGTCGGTAAACTCACTGAACGAAACACAGCACAATGCTATTTTACGCTGCTTTTCTGTGAGGCCGTGGTATCACTCTGGTCGGAAAATCCATTCTTGCCAAATGCATGGCTCACCCACGGCAATGAGCATCCGTATTATGTACTTGAGGTCAGTAATTTAACTGAATTAAGTATATTTATTATATAAGAAATTTATAAAAATGAAATCAATTATTACTTTTGCGAATTACGTTAAGAATAATTTGTAATTAATTCTCCAAATTGAATGTCAATTATAATAAACGGATTGTTCTGGAAGTGGAGACATAACGAAAAGATTAATGACGATTTGGTTAAATGATAAATGGCATTTAATTTAATTATTATAAGTGCCGTTTAACCCATTTCGAGCTTTTATATTGAAGAGGTATAAAGTACCGAGGAATTTATTCATAAGCTCAATTAAAAAGCAAATATAAAATATTAATACTAAAAGCTCTGGGTAAATACGGCATTTATAACATGTTTTAAGCGTTATTAATGATGAAATGATTAAAATGTTTTAGTCCCGATTCTGCTTTTGAAAATATTTCGAGTCATTAAACGTCTTCAATCTCAATTCTACTTATTGCTGAAATTATAAATAACTTTGGCCCGCGGCTTCCATTAAATTTTAAATCTCGTAGAACTACAAATATTCTTTTGTGCCTCCTGTAGGCACATGATGTTTTTTCTAGACCAAAAGTAAACTATTTTACTTTGCAGGGTGCAAAGTAAAATAGTTTAAACTAAGTCTATGCCGATATGAATCGAGAGAGAGAGAACAATTGGTGGCATTGTTAGGCAGAGAAGCAAGTTGAAAAAACAACAATTGAAACAACAAACACACCTCTCCCCCTTTGTCACAGGTGGTCACATTTCTGAGGACACCCCTCCGTATTGTAACATCACACAATTTGAAACTATAGAGCTAAAAATTTAAAATTAAATTTTGATATTAAATTAAAAAAATTGAAATTTGGTGTCGCAAAAATGAGAATCTCCCCACCGCTATGTCACACTTCGATGACCACCTCACCCCCTTTACCTGTAACGTGCTTTATGGATGCCACCTAGCAAAGCGCGGATAAAACCTAGTATGTATATAAAACAGGGTGTGAGTGGATATTTTTGTATCGAACCTTTTCGCCCGAGGTGCGGGTGCCCCGGCATTTTGACGGCAAAAGTGCGTTACGTGGGAGGAGATTAAAAAAGGCGTTCCATGGCATCCGGAGCGCAGAGGTATTGAACTAAGGGTAAACAGGTTTATTAGTTTACTAGCTGTTGCTCGCGGCTTCCCTTACGTGGAATACGAACGTAAAACTACGAATTGAAGACATAAGTGGAAGAAGCGGAGAACTAACAGTTTGCAACCTTCGAGTATATACTATTTTTTTTCATAAAATATTAATAAATCTTGTAATTTACTTATTTGGTTACCTAGCTAGTGTATATAGCTATACATCAAATCTAAATTGTTTCAGTTTAAAATAATTTTTCGGGTCCAAAATCATCCACTAATGCTTTCGTTTATATCGCTTTGATGTTGAACTTAAATTTATCAGAAACTAACGAGCCGAACGCGGCGATCGAAATGAACTTTATAATTCGATTAGCTGTTGCACGCGAGTCCGCGTGGTAACAAAGATGAGAATTATTATTTTCTTTAACAAAATTAAATGATTATTACACTGACCTATAATTACCCCTAATAGAGCCCCCAATCAAAAATTTAAGCTTTAGTTAATATGAGAAACTAACTGAGCAAATTACAAATATTTTACGACAAATCTAGGCTGATTATGTTTTCTTAGACATTTTAAGGGTGTGACTTTTCTTTTGAATCTGAGTTTTGGTTTTCGGTCCGAGACAAAAATAATTATGAATTACTTTTAGAACTATTTGGTCGTGAACAAAATTATTTTTATAACAAATTCTAAAGTCCTCGCTCTAAGTCAAATAGATGTATTTTTACCTTTAGTATCGCATGACATCAGTAACTTTATTTAGTGACTTTGATCGAAAACTGAAATACAATCACATCCGAAACCGGGCAAAAAAAAGTGTAATCTATGATTCTATTGGAAACAAACAATTTTATTTACAACGGCATAAAACAAAGCCAATTTATAAAGTGGCTTTACACAGACATAGGGACTGAAGAAAGTTTTGCAGAGAAAAGGGAAACTACGATTTGTTTCCGCGTTCTATTTTCCTCTACCGAACTGATTAAATGTTTGATTTTTTAATGAAAGTAGTGGGCAAATGAGCGGACGGATCATGATGGAAAATAACCATCCGAATCTTCCGATATGTCCGAATCGTTCGCAACAAAACTCAAAGAGGGCTTGACTCCGGTTCGTTCGGTTAGGATAGATATGCGTTTGTTAAATTAAAGAATATTTATTATAACTAGCTGTCCTGTGGCCCACTTCGTTGGGCGTTTAATGACTTGCAATATTTTCCTATTTAGCAGCTCATAAAAGCGTTGAATCACTAAACTCTGTTCCTACATTGAAATACTTGGCGTATGGCGTACTTGCATGTTCTTGAATTTTGTGTTGGGTTCCAATTTGTCATGTTTGTTGCAGTAACCCATAATTTGCGAATTTCGGGGTCATTAGGAAAGCTGAAACATTATTTTAGTTTCATATTATGTTGAAATAACCTTATATCAATAAATTTCACCAAACATAAAAACAATAACATAAACACAAACATAAAAACAATAGTTTCATGATGTATGATGACGATACTCCACGTGACCTAGACGCACCTAAGCAAGCCAGAGTCACTAACGGTGAACAGTAACTAATCGTCGCGTAAACGGATGGGAATACGTCGTTTTCTCTATCTAAAGCTGCAATTTCGATCAACGCGATAAGTGGCTGCAAGACTTAATAACTCAAGTAAAACTTTACTAATGATATAAGCTATAGCTATATATATCGAGTCACAATAGATCCTTAAGGGTCATTGTGACGCAAGGGCCACAGGGTCCTGCCTTCGGCGAGGAAAAAAAAAATAAATAAGCTATAGGCATTAATTATTCATCTTCAAATAAGAAGATGCCAGAGCCTATTTGAGTAAGTTTCTTTTACAAACATTGATTATACCTCTACATTCCACTCCCTTTACATGTTTGTGGTACACTTTACGGAAAAACTATACAAGTTTTAGGTTTGAACTTTAGCGTTATCATTTGTGTATATGTCTAGATGTGTTTAAAATAAAATATTAATAATATTATTGATATTAATAAAAATATAAGATTGTACTACTAACGCCATCTATGATTTAAAATGTGCAACTATAAAGAAGTTAACAAAATTGGTATTCACAATGTATCCAGAGCCAGTAAAATTTAATAAAAAATCTGTCACAGTCACAGCAAACTTTCGAAAACCCATTGTCACCGTTAAAAAATCTAGCGAGCCCTTAAAAAGCTATGCTTTTTTTCTAATTAGATTATGTATCTATTACCATGATTGACTTACATTTAATGATATCATATAAATACTACACGAATATACTGAACCAACTTAACGTTTATTTCGAACATCGTTACTCTTCAGGTATCCTCATAATGCAGCATCCGTAGTGCTCAAGATAAATCTCGTCAGTGCGCTCGTGCGGGCATAGATTTATTTTCAGTTTAATTTATACCTAGCTCAGTGCCGTCTGTTTATCGCTAGCAATTGATACTTGGCAGTTGTGTTTCACTTTATTCTATCGAGCTCAAATTCGATTAATGTTAACACTTCGCTTGCTTTTTTATTTGTTAAATCACCCCTTTACAAGTACTTCTATCTTAAAATTTGCATTTGGAACGTGATTTTGTTTAAATCCGCTGCATCGTAAGGAAAAATTGTTGTTTCTGATTTAAGTTAAGTACATTAAAAGTAGATGCAGTTGCGGAACTTAGCCATGTCGTCGGGAAAATACTCAACCTATTACTTGTACCTTATACTGTATCATTAGCATGCCGTCGAATTAGGCCCTAAAGTTGATGCGAAGGCCATTCTATACAAACAATATTGCATAATTAATAACCTCATACCTTTATTATACGCAACCGTATAATAACGGATTGAAATTAGCGCGGAGTGTGGCGTGACGTGGGGTAGTTTAGACCCATGCAATTAAAGAATGCAGGCAAACAGGCGAGCCATCTGGCGTGTGGGTGAGTAAATACTGGGAGTGTTTTAGGGCTAGTTACATTAGCCCTATAAGTTTTGTCCACACGTAACTATAAAAGGTGTCAGGACTGGTGAACATGGAATGTACTTGCAGGTAATTCTAGTAGTTCGTAACCTATTTCTATCCTTAAACTTGTAAACTACATAATCTAAATATGTAAGAAGAAAGTGAGGGGCAAAATTCATACTAACATCCTAAAATATGTCCTTTCCTGATAATTAGTAATTAAACTGCGATTTTTGCTCATGTACTCCTTTATATTGAGAAATACTTAATCCTATTTAGAATATGATATAAACGATGGCGCGACATAAGCAAGAATATTAGTTCATCATGATTACATCATTACCACTCAACGCTATGCACAACACAAGATAATCCAATTTAGTCTGAACTCGCGCTTTGTCAGTCTCCTGGCTAAATGTAACCGTGTAATTGGCGCTTTACGTTTGTGTAGACACAGGTTAATAAATACACCAAACACGATACTACACTTTAAATTGTAAAAATCGCGTTCAGATAATGAATATTTAACACGCCTGCAGTTAAACCACCAGTTCAAAGGAATGCTGTTTGAATTGTTAATGAATGTAACGAATACACTTTTTATAGTGCACCCTTAGTAAGTCCTTAACTGTATGACTTTTAATGAATATAATATGAAAGTTGGAGATCAACATCCTAAAATATATCTATATAATTTCTAGGATTCAGATAGTATTGCAATACTGTGTAGTGTGCAGTGGACGTAGTTTTGTACGAAAAAAATATATGCTACGCAGTCCGCTTGCGCTATGCCAGCTTCACACGCTACGCACTCCGAATGTGCTACGCACTCCGTATGTGCTACGCAAACTACACGTGCTACGCACTCCGTATGTGTTATTTGGGCTACACACGCTCCGCAGTCTGTATGCACTACGTGAGATACATGTGCTACGCACTCTGTACGAGCTACGTGAACTACATGCGCTACGCAATCCGTATGTGCTACGTCAGTTACACGTGCTACGCACTCCATAAGTGCTACGCGAGCTACACAAGCTCCACAGTCTGTATGCACTATGCGACCTACACGTGCTACGTACTCTTTTAAACTACGTGAGCTACTTTTAATATATTATCTATGGTCCACGTTGTTGGATATAATACAGTGGACAGGCTTCACATGCTACAAGTCAATACGGGTAGCGTACATTTTATTGAGTAGAGTACTAAGTCAATATAATGTTTGTTTCTTAATGGTATGTGGCAAAATGAGCACACAACCACAAAGTGCTTCATAGTCTCTCGATTCCGTGTAATACGATTTTAAACGGCGCAGAATGATATAGCGGAATCGTATAATTCACACGAGGTGCTAAATCGCGATAATTGTTAGTTGTATCGGCGCGGCTTGCCACCAATATCCTGTAATGGGCGCATCGCGTGCGCCGCCGCACTGCGGTTATTAAGACAAACCAATATGGTTACATTTTCGATTCCGATTCATAAGATAAGGTTCGATTTGTTTTTGTTTCCTTTCTCCAAAATATTGTTAAATCCCTTTTTTTTTCCATTTCATTGCGCACAATGAAAACATTATTGTTGAAATAAATCTTTTACTCTCTCGTACATCTTAACCCAATCGTAAATTTTAACTGCCAATATTTTTTTGTATTCCTATATCATTGTATAAAATTCTTAGAAGAAATCATAAAATAAAGCTTATAGACAGAAACATTTTTCTTTTCTTCCCAAACATTCTCAAGTGTTACAAATATTTTGATCAACTTCGTGAAACGTAACAACTTCAGTAATTTTTCTCTAATTGCTTGCAATAAAAGAAAAGGGCTCTTTAAGATCAAACTTGTCGTTACAACTCACGGACCACCCCTGACCTAATTACTGCAAAGGAAAGCATTCTCAAAAGAAAAATTTTATAAAATCTATTCCGATAAATTAAAATATACACATTGTATTTTTCCAATATTTTGTTGGTTTTTCTTAATTCTAAAATGAATGCCAATTATGATATACAGTATTAAAAACCAATTACATAGTAAATTTTAATATGAAATCACGAAAATCTTTGAATCCAAAGCCCTTCTGAAGGAGATTGGTTCAACTAAGTTTATCATAATACTCGAGACTTTTCAAATGTTTTACATAAAACAATATTATCAAAATTTACGAAAATTGTTCAATCAAAAGTGACTTTTATTACTTACTACATAAAATCGTTTCTACAACGACCTTTTGAAGGGAAAGTAGGTACTCGGTTAACAAGCACGAATGGTAAGAAAAGGTTGTTATCGCATAATCGGGCTCCTAGGGGCTTGTAAGTAAGATTTTATTTCTAAATCAAATTATACACGAAATAGCTTTTATATGCCAACCTTTTCTTAAGATGTATTAAGGTGAAACTATTTCAATGAAAAAAAATGGTCGGTCAGCATTTCCGTTAAGTACTTTTAGGCAGCATTTGTTATGTCGTTTGAAAATCGTTCGTCTAATTGAGAATTATTAAAGTGATTTGTATTACTTTCACCAGTTTAATAGATTTTTTCTCGTCCCGTGAATGAGTTTACTGGAGGAGGACGCCTTAACCCTATACACGTTCTCTATTTCGTAGCCTATTCCTTCATTAAAAGGCGGTCAACGCACTTGCGATACTTTGGATGGCAAACATACCATCAGGTGAACCCGTCTACTCGATGCCCCCTAAACGTCATAAAAAATACTGTCTCATTCTTTATTTTTATTAAAATTTCATGATTTTTGTAAACTTTTTACAAATAATGATAAAATCACTTAATGATTGAATGATATACAAATAATATTAATCTTTGATGACATACAATGCTTATGAAAGTTTAATATTATATTTATTATTAGTAGTCGTTGGTATTGCTGGGCACAGGGCCCTCTTTCCTGTAGCTGTCTTCGGCAACTATTAATTTACTCTAAAGATTTATATTTATTTCAAATAAATAAAAAGGAAAATTAACACTTGTTAAAAAAGTTGTACAATGAAACACAACACACATATACGTTCAAAAGGAAAGTTCTAGTTCATTGGAGTTCTAAAACTTCCAGTCAACCTAATTTCCTAGCTGGCAAGCCACCTGGCATCCACACAGTGTAGCAGATGTGTGCCAGTTTTTATTATTAGTCAGGTATCTAAAAAGTCCTTAACGAAAATGTGAAGTACAAAAAAGGAGAAAAAAAACTTAAACTGACATTCCAATTTCACGTATAGGCTCCGTAAACAAAAAAAGTACGTAACCTATATCTGTAATATAAAAATAAGGTGGGTTTTCTTTTCTGACCATATAATTTGAAAACGAACGAACCAATTTTCACGGTTTTGCATTCGTTGGAAAGGTCTCGGGCTCCGTGAGGCTTATAGCAAAAATATTTAAAAAATATCAGTGCTGTCATGTATCAACATAGCATGAAATACAACGGCGCTCGACAGCTACTCATTGTATTCTGCTCAGTAAATTTCTTCATCAATGGTTCACTAACAGTGATGAGTGTTTAACTTTGTTAAAGAAAAATAATATTTCTAATCTTTGCTACCACGCGGACGGAGTTGCGGGCAACAGCTAGTATTATATAAAAGAAAGTCGTTTAATTAAAGAAAATCGTGTGACAGTATTTATAACTCAAAAACGGCTTAACCGATTTGACTGAAAGTTAGTAGGGAGCTAGCAAAGAAGAAGTACATAAAAAACTTTTGATCCCCTTCCCGTGAGATTTGACATAAGATGTAACACCGGGGGGCACACCTAGTTTATAATGTTAATTGTAATGGGTGACTTTAATTACACTGACTTCTTAACAATTTTTATAAATAGTATACAAAATTCATTATTACAAAATTAACCAACCAACACAGTTAACGCTCTTTCTTCAAACGAGTGTTTCTACAAAAACACTTTCACAGCCATATTAAAATGGCCAGGAATATGCAAATAGCACTTGACGAGGAGTGAGAAGCCGAGGTAATTATATCGATCCCACCATTCAATTTGCTGCCGGCGATTGAAAGAAATCAATCTTCGTATAATTAAGTAGATGACTTGTTGAGATGACTCCTCGACCTCGTAATTTATCACCGGCCCGTTGTTTGTCGAACAGCATATTTGGGGTATTACCATAAACAATTTGTGCTCCAAATTGCTTCCTGAATTTTGTCATGAATAACCACCTAACGTATATATAAAAAGACACTATATACGTTTTTGTATTTTGTTTATTATGTTGCAGTTGTAAGAAGTGTTGGAAAGTTTCTATTTATTGTGGTATTTCTTTTATACCACAATAAATATTTAAGTTAAGTGGTATATTCATCAAATCAAAGAAAGAAACTTTATTTGGTAAAACAATACACCAGAAGTTAAAAAAAAGGTATCAGGTAAAGTCTTTTCAAATTGGCGTCTACTTAACATGTGTTGCTAACACAGTTCGCAATGCTGGTTTTTGGTAGGCTCTATATCCAAGATCTCAAACTCCTGTTTATGTGTAACATGATGAAGTATTGAACTATTCGATCCTCTGGAATATGCCGATCATGCTCTGACAATGCTCTATGCGCTAAAGCAACCATACTCTCATTTAATCCTGTCCCAGCCTCCCCAGAACTACAGTATTTAATGAGTGGTTACTTTCCTCCGAAAATACTGTATAAATCATACAGGATGAATGCAGTGGCCAGTGTTTTTTAAGACGATTGTTTGACCATAAAGAAAATATTATAATTTACTTTTTAACACCCTGGATACTCATCATGGGCCCGTAGAATCATTGACTTGATTTCACAAACAGTGTTTATTACCTGACTGATTTCAGCGTCCCGTAGCGCCTCTCATTTAGTAGGGCTAAGTAAATTCCGAAACCCGATTAGTTGATTAAACGTTACATAATACTGGCATTAATTAACCCAAATGCACCCCCGTTATTTGGCCTATCGGTTAGTTAAGGGCTCAGTACCGGTCGAATAGCACTTAATTTGTTACTTACTTACACAATTAACTATGGAATGTTAAATTTGGGATAAGGGAGTGTCAGCATAGCGGATTTAAGATAATCGCACGAATAAAATCCGCGTAGTTTCTTACGCGGATTTTACGTTGACTTAATCTTATTTCGAAAGGTAACTCGTTTGCCCTTAATTTATTAAATGATGCTAACACCAACTTTTCAACGGTAATTAACTATCACAATTTAGTTACTCGGTGCTTATTTTAAAAATAGAGACTGAATTCAGAAAACATTTTATTTTCATTAAAAAATGTGATTGACAAAGTTTAATTATTTCGTGGTTGACAACCCTGTTCAAAACGGTTCACCGATATAAATTATGGTCTGTAAATGAAAACAGCAATTTTAATGATAGTGTATTAACACAATAAACGTAACGAACCACTAGGCCGACTAAAACACGGTCGAATCGGATCGAAGCGGATAAAGCCAAGTACCTGTATGTGTAAGCAAGCTTTGAAGGTCGCGGGTGGGCGCAGGTCGATATCCATAGTAATAAAATAAAGTTGTACATATTATTTTCTTTAATAGTAATATAAAGCTAAATAGTTTGTTTGAACGCGCTTGCCGGAATTTAAAAATCTCACAATCCCACATCCATTATTTTCTTGTTGTACAAATGTCTTCTGAAGTATACTAGTTTTATAATTTCAACCTTGTTGAGGTTCAAAAATGTCTAAATTGATGGTCCTAGCCACTAAGGTATATCTATACTAAAAATATAAAGATAAAAAGTTTGTTTAAATCTTAAAGAAACTACTGTCCGGAATTGAAAAATTCTTTTTATGTTGGTTAATACATTTATCAAGGAAGGCTTAGAGCCTATTTATATATGATGTTTTATAGCTATAGGCTACAATCAACAGGTAGGTAGGAGCCGAGCGGTATTAAAAATGTTGTAACAACGGGAAAATTTATAAAGTATTAGCTATTTAAAGTATTAAAAACTAGTACCATTATAAATATCAGGTAAAAACTAGTACATTATAAAAATTTAATTTTATAAATTACTAAGTCGGCTTACTGATTCGATCAATCTATTGTGGTATTACTAGTTGTGGCGAGCGCTTCGATGACATCAAAGGTTGAAATTGAAAATATCATTATAATACGCGAGTCGTTCGCTTTTGAACGCACAAATAGTGGTTTCGATATGAACGAAATTAATGGAATCTCAAATGTGGGGGTGTTAATTATAATTACAAATGTAAATATTTACTTGGATTTGATTATAATTCAAAAACGCTGTTAAGCATTTGAGTGCTATCCAATAAAATCAGGTTTTTAGTTAGTAATGCAGTATTGTTTAAAATCTTATTTTTTTATTTTTTATAATAAAGGTACAAAAATAATTAATGAACTTAGGTTACAAATTGGGTTAGTGTTGGATAACACACAACTGCTTAACAGCGTCCATATTAGGTATATAAATAGAATGGGCAGAATTATAGGCCTAAAGCCTTGTGTCCAATGCACGCCATCATCCTCAACAAGATGATTTCGGTCTGATTAAATGCCACTTTATGACATAGGCTACAGGTTTCATTTTGCTCTATGCCACCATACATAGCAGCTACGACATGGACCCTAGATGAATATACGCTAACATAAAATATGTAAAATAACAACATTTGAATATAAGGCTAGCTTCTAGTAAAAATATAACTAAGCACAGTTCGACACATCCCAAAAAATATCCTGAAAAAGGTATAAACCCGAAATATTTCGTACATTTTACGCGGGAGCAAAAAATTCTCGTTTGTTTTTTATGGGCGCGGTATCCCAGAATGAACTATTCATGATGCTGGCTCTCACATGATACCGAAACATTTTATTACAATCACAGGATTCATCGGGAACGCACAATAAAATGTCCGAGTGGCGGCGAATGGCTTTCGTTTAAAATTCACATTTAGTTTTGTATGAACTTTGAATAAATGAATTCCAACTTCAAAAATTATTCGCAATTTATTCGGGGTGACGTTTATGGATTGCTTTATAAAGGTATGTGTGCATTAGGTATGCATTGTATCTGTTAACCTGTTAGGTCTATGGTCAAGATCCATCTTTAAAGGATAAAGGGAAAAATTTTTTTCACGTCGCATAAGCAATCTCTTTTAATTTTTACCTCTTTAAAGGTATACTTATGTCACGCTTTATTTATTTGGGTGGCGTACACAAGGGTAAAAAGGGAATCTATTACTAAGACTTCGACTGTCCGTCTGTTTGTCTGTCTGGTAATAGCTAGAGAGTTGAAATTTTTGCAGAATATCTATTTCTGTTGCCGCTATAACAACAAACACTGAAAACTAAAAAATAAAATATTTAAAAAGGCCTTTCATACAAAAAAGGTGTTTTCTTCCTTTTTCATGCTAGATGGCGCTATTGCTTATGCGGTGGTAGAATGTTATAACACTTCAACTTTCTGAACAAACTTTCCAAATTTTTTGTTCTATACTGGTACGAAATCCTTCGTGCGCGAGTCCAACTCGCACTTAGCTGGTGAAATAATATTTTATTATACGTAGTTTGTCACTATGTTCATTTACTATTTATATTATTATGTGTATGATTATCTTATATGTATATATTTATGTTTGCACGCCCTATCTAAATATCTCCCATCACATTTCTCTCCATAGTGCTGCTGGAAGAAATCTCTGTTAGAGATAAGCAGTACCTGTTGCGTCGTCTTTCTTTTATGTATATTTTCTTCTTACTGATTTGTATGTGCAACAAATAGTTAATAAATAAATAATAAATATGTCAGCTACTCCTTTGCCTGTGTACGGAACCCTTCGTATGTAAGTCCAGCACGCACTTGACTTTCAAGATAATATTATAGCTTGAATAAAAAAAAAATTCAACCGGTTTCTCAATCTGCCCATGAATTAACTTCCCCGATAGTACTTTCGCGACGCCATACATACTGCCTAGAAGCGGTACACTTCCTGTATAGTTAATATCACCAAAATAAACAGCACGCTATAATTGCCTTATCATTAGAACATAATCTCTCTTCGAGTAGAGAAGCACTTTTAAGCCGTATTTTTAGTTTCCGGGGTGTAGCATCTTCTCTTGTATGTCGAATTAACGACCACTTCTTTAATAGTATTGTTTGATAACTTTAATATTGTATAGTCTATTATTATTATTATATTATGTTATATTATATATTATTATTATATTATATAGTCTATTATTATTATTATATTATATTGCTAGAGGTCGCATTATGCATTTTATTTAGTATCCTTTTATTTTTGTTTCGCGGCTTCTTTGCTTTTTGTCTCCGTTGCTTTCATTATATTATCTATTTGTATAATCGCTTGCTTATTAATATGTTTGTGAAATCTAGCTGTAAGTTTTCTTAAAATAAAAAATAAGAATGTGTTGTTCTCACACCATACTCTGTAAGCTTGTATTTAAAACGCTTCTCGCTATATATTAAGACAAGAATTATATCAATCCAACATCATTTTACAAGAGCGTCCGTAGCCTAGTGGGTAATACCTTTGGTTCGCACTCGAGAGGGTGCAGTTTCGAACCCCGGTGGAGGCGTGTACCGACGAGACATTTTCCGATCTCAAGTACATAATACGGATAGACCGACCTTAGTGATTCCACGGTCTTACAGACTGGCGTGAAACGGCGTTGTGCGTCTGGTGACTGAGTTTACGAGAAGGTCTATAGAGATCAAAAGATAAATCGCTAAACATCGAGAAAACGTGTAGACAAAATTTTCTCAATGGTGCATCTTAGCTGGGCAGGACGTAAACGATCGCTGATAAACAAACTGTGACGGGGCGGAAGTATTACTACCGAGCACGCTCTTCGCCCGCCCCGGCACGCCCCGACAGCGTGATGCGCGAAGCTTTAAGGGGCAGTCGGTAGAGGGGCATTTTATTCCGAGTAAGTACTCGGTGTGATGCTGATGATGATGAACGTTACGCTCCACACGCCCACACTACACGCACAAGGTGAACTAGTTAGGGCACTTTTTGTGAATCGTCAACGCTTTCGATGCGCGTAATCGTAAACACGACGATTAGGCTAGGGCTGCCACTATTTAGCTATTAAATTAGAAGTTCTTCTTAAATACAAATAGCCGTTTCTTTTCAAAGTTATTTAATATCGGTATACAAAGTTAGAGGAACATATAGACACCGTTGCATTGTTAATACTAGTAACAATAGATAGACTAGAAAATCTTACAAAGTAACCACTCTTACAGAAACAAAAATGTTTCTTAAATACGACTAGCTTCTACCTTGAAAGCTTTTCTAGTCTCTATCAAAGCATATTTCATTGACACTAATATTAAAAATACAAAAATGTCTGTATGCACCCCTAAATTTGTAAACAACAAGGAAGTGTTTTAATTAGGAACAAGACAACAGTAAACTGTTTTACAGATGTTATATTCAGTATATTCGAAAAATTCTTTTATCTTAAGTTGTTATATTCTGTATATTCGAAAAATCGTTTTATGCAAATTAATTTTTTAATTAAGAATTAAATTAGTTATCTATTTTGCGGACAGTACATTAACGTACGGTCGGCAGCCCTTGTTTTCGCTAAGGCCGTACCTGCCGGTTGGCGCCGGCATACCGATTGCAGCTCGCGGGGAGCCAACTGAGGTCACTCGGTGCATGCTCACATCACTAAATATCGATATCGATAAAAATATTATGGTAATAAACATTTTTAAAAACATGTTTTATCGATAAAGATTGTGTGAGTTATAGAAATTGTAATGTATATATTTTCAAAAAAGTATTATGTGACATTTATGTAATATCTATACATAAAATAAAACTATTCCAATTTACGCTATACAATTGTTATTAAATTTGTCTAAGATTTGAGTTATGATTCGCTGAATTGCACATTTAGCAACACAGCCCGGCTAGCATGTAATAACGAGAAAATTTTGTATACATGTTTTCTCGTGTCTGTAAACAAAATTTGCTTTATGTGGGCTCGCGAGATTTTTTAACATGTTGGTTGGTAGTTGTTAACATGGCCTATTAACATGTTAGGGTTTCTAAATTATTCTGTGACTGTGACTATTCTGACTTCTTGTTGAAATTGATATATGTCGATATCGACAACATGACTACGCTCGTAAGAGAGAGAGAGAGAGAGAGAGATACGTCGCTGTACCCAAAATAAGGCGGCTGGTAAGGCATCGTGATAGGGCTCCTTGATAATATTATACCCTCGAGAATTTCTTTCATCGTAATATAAATCCATTGCTGTAATTGAACTATTTTAAGTACAAACTGTATCAACAAAATTTCCAAAATCGACAAAAAAGCTCATACGTCACAAAAACAGTTTATCGAAAGTCGATAAAACTAGAGCACATCACTCGACACCGTCGCGCAGAAGGCGGGGTTTCCTCCCCGCGCCCCGCTCCACTATATAAACGGGCGCGGGGAGGCGCGGCGCGTATTAGTCCGGAGACCACCGTATCGTGCGGTCGCTCGAACGAAAACTGCAGACTATTGTGAAAGTGCGATTTCTAAGTGAGAGTACAAATCAGTGTTTCAACAGCCAGGCCAGGAAGTTCAATGGAAGCCAGGTTCGTGTCCTGCCGAAGCGTCCAGCAGTTAAAGCCGCCCGAGAAGAGCTTGGCGCCGCCGCCTACAGTGAAAGGGCTGCTGTCTCGCTTCGGGAGCCAGGCTCAAGCGTTGTTCGCGCCAAAGAAGCAACGATTCGGCTCCTCAGTGGCCATTCATAAGTTACGGGAGACGAAGTGGTTCAAGCACGATGAACAGAACATACTCTGTGCGGTGTTGGAGTCAGGATTCGTTCTGGAGGTGCGAGCTGAGAACCCTCTGCCGCCAGACTCCACTCTGTCAGCAGATTACCACATGTACGCCATTGCCATGTGGAAGAAGGGTAAAGGTAGGTCATCAGCCCGAATTTCATCCAAAACTTCGAATCTCCTAACGCTTGTAGTAATTTGTCAGTATGTAACGGTATTTAAAGACCAAAAATCTTCTTTGCCATATATCTTTCTTAATCATCAAATTAAGATACCTTTTCTTTGAGAAAGACAACATCAGGATTATGCGTCAATGACAGAGCCCAAAAAACTAAAAACATAATTTTATGATACGGCATTTTTACGGCTGCCCAAGTCATTGATTATGTTCGATGTGCAATAATGAATCAGTCGTGCATTTGGCACTGCACCGCGCGCCATTCCGATGACTTCACAAGTAGATATTCATAGCGCCTACTATTATGAGTAAAAAACGACATCCGCCAGTTAAACCGGTGTGAATGTATCTAGAATACATAATACGACCTTATTGGGTGTATGCAGAACCAGAACTGCCAACAAAAAAAGGAACTCGTTACGAACAGAATTTATGTCGCAATTATCAAACAATTTGCATTTTATAAAGTTTTGCCTTGAAGACGTAAACTTTTGAATAAACATACGAATGTATAATTACAATTTTACATATCTGAATGTTTTATATGTTACAATAGAGCTCGATTCACAGCGTGAGGCAAATGTGTTTTGTGACGAAATAAAACAAAAACTTGTAATCGTAAACGACAACATAAGAACGATCAACGAACTAATCGACAATCAAAATACATTCGATACATCAATCTTTAACGTAGTAAATAACGTAGCTGTATCTTTACTGACAATACAATAAATTGTTACAGAAAAAACAAAGAACCCGGAACAGGTAGAGGTGTACACCGTTCAACAGAAGGGTGTTCGAAAACGCATCATCAAGACTACCTTGAGTGCATTCTGGAAGAAGGATTCGGTAATACGAATCAACAATGTGGATGACAAGCAGGAGACACCAAACAGCGAAAAGGATATCCGAGCAAAGGTAAACACGGCACACAAGTTTCCAATTCGATTAGCCAGTCCCATTACATAATTTATTTACATTATTTATATAACTTTCAACACCTGTCAATAATATCCTTAAAGAACACTCAAATACGTTAGCTGTCTGACTGGAATATAATCAGTTCATCCACTTAGGAAACTTATTACACCAGACAAAAACACAGAAACGTCGAACTCATAACATAGGGAAACAAGATAATTAGATTACCTCACTCTTTACATAAAACCTTCGTGATCTAACGCTTCGACTACGTTAACTCTCTGCTTAGGAATGTCAACCTTTGATGGTTTCTCTACCTTAGGATGCGTCAGAATTGGAAAACCCTCTTTTCAGATAGCTCCAAAGGGGCTTTCTAGAACAGCCACTAAGGAGCTTCTCCTGATTGCAGCTTGACATGGCCACCAAGTCCAGGTTCGAGAGGAACTGGCATAACACACTGCATTTTGTCCACTGGTGCCGATACGGAGAGACGCCGCAAGAAGCTCGCATGAGACAGGTATGAATTTATTACCATAAATAAATCTGCGAATATAAATTTCAATATTGGATATTGTTACCAGTACTGGCCGAGTTGAAAAAAATTTTTATGTATATTATCTTCTGTAGTTAACAAAATTTTTAATTTCTGACCTTGAGATTGCGACGAATTTTGGTTATACGTCTAGAGTGGTATTACCCAAGGTTCTATCTTCCGACCAGCACTGTTTACAATATACGATAGAGACTTCTAGCATGTGTCAACCATCTGAATTGCTTCACGCTTTTGTGACTGTCCATTCGCTTCTCGGACATTGAAATTGGGTACGTCATTGGGGTGTCAACGTGTGAAAACGAAACCGCACAAAGCAGCCATTTTGTTACAGATCAGCTTAACGACTTCGAAAACACCAATGATTATCATCTTTTGATAATCGTGGGGGAAGAAGCTGGCACCTCTGACTATGGTATGGATCTTTATTTGTACCGGAGTTCAATGTACCCCTTGTCCGACGTTTATAACATTAATGTAAACAAAACATTTACTCCTTGTTGCTCTATTGTGACTGCACTATAGATAAGCATTTATTGTTAGAAATGTAGACAATATTTTGCATAATAAGTCTAACGGAGATGCTATGTTTTGCGATGTATAAAAACTGTGCCATTGGTCCTTTTGTTTACATTTTTGATATAATTTTTAATGGACGATAAATGTTACTTAATGTATCCTAACTTATTTGTAACGTTGACATTCTTATACTCCTTTAAACCTGTTTTTTGTCTGAGTTCATGTCTGCGCTGTTTTATTTGCTATCAGATATCATTTGTTTTTAACAAAAATATAACTAGCAAAAACCTTTTTAGAATAAAATTAAATTTGTACATCAGTTATCGATATAATATAATATTTTTATTTATTTGTCGATAGCGTTTTACATCACTTAAAGATGACAGAAAAAAATTAGTAAAAAATGTATTTTTACTAATTAAAAAGAAAAATATCATTTCTTTAGATAAATTACATGTCATATCTTACATAAAAATCCAAAGATAATAAAAGTTATAATATTCATAACAAGTAGTAAAATCATGAAATCCAATTGTAGTCGTATTTTAACCCAAAAAAAAAGACTGGAGTAAAATAATGTTGCTAGTAAAAATAAATGCTAGGTTTAACTTATAGTAACCAGGCTATATACTCGTATGTATTCAAGAAGCAATAGTCACAACGTTAAATCTGTTTTATTTGTCTATGATTCACATGATAAATAAAGTTACGTCAATAACCGTCTCAACGATAATGGCGTTTGCTTTGTCATATTTTGTTATTTACCTACTGTTGATAATACATTGATCACATTATTTTACAGGTGATAAAAATTTTTCGAATGTAGAATCGTAATTCAAAAAGAGAATTTGATTTTTCTTTTCTTTTTAATTTTGCTGGAAATTGGCCGTTGGCAATTAGATGAAATATAGTCAATTACAAATATTTTGTTTTTACTTTATTAAATTAAAGCTTTCACATATTAAAAACTAAGATACTTTTACAAATAATAAATCATAACATTTCACTATTTCACAAAATTAATGTGATTGTTATTTTATAAACAATGTAAGGACTTTGGTCGGGTATTTAGGTTAATTGTGTACTAGTTCAAATAAGTTATTCGACGTTAGAACATCGTTATCTATGGATCATAACCTTAAATATTCAATAGTTTTGAAATAGGAAGCAGGCCTTTTAAAAATAAGACGTAATAAAATAATTATAATAAATGTGGCGACATATATTTTATTAGGCATTATAATAACGACTTCCTTTTGTAGCGACCTTAATATTAACAAAAGAAGAAACAAATATTTAAACAACCGTGAGAATCCGGATTAGGTAAACAATTGGGTTTGCTTTTGTGCGTAGTGTGAAATAATTTTATATGTTGTTACAGATAAGCGAGTCACTAAAGTGGGGCAACATCGGCATGAACATGGGCGTCATGCTAGTCAACCAGAACAACGGACGGGCGAAAGCGAAATCCGTCTGAGTGTCGCGTGCCGGCGGGCCCGGCACATGCTACGCCTGTTTCTGGCATTCGCCCGACGTAGACTTCGTCTGACCGCGGCGCAACAAAAAAGTTAAAATGTCATCCGCGCAATAAAAAAAACTAAAACGTCAAGCGCTTTTTTTGACTGTCAAATTTTGAATTACGATCGTAACCCTCTGTCGGAGAGTTGAAAGCTTTAATTTATTGTGAAATTTCTTTAACATTCCTATGCGCCCTGTGGCTTCGTCTAACATGCGACGATGGCACGCTATTCGAATAAGATTTTCGATTAATAAGACTGCTGATTAAACGTAATTGCGAAAAACATTGTGAAATTCGGGACATTAGGACTTTTATGTACTAATAAAAGATATAATGTCCTAACAGTATTAGTCTGTCTGTACTTAAACACATAGTTTTTCGTGGTTCTGAGTATTGCTAAGTATTCGTATATAGGATAACTCGTTTATGGCCTACGCTTGAGTCGTTAATGTTTGAAGCATGATAATACTGTTGTATGTTATTTATGAGGCATTTTTACAAATAAACAGTTATGATAAATATTGTGTTGTTTTCTTTCACACCTTTTTGGACCTAAATAGTATCATACGAAGGGACGTATATAAAAACCAGAGGAACAAAATGACAATATTACGAACATGTCACTTAAATCAAGTACACTAATATATTTAGAAGTGAAACTCAATCTGGGTTTATTTTCTATAGAGAAATGGAAAGTTCTTAATGACTTTTAGTTTAATGATAACACAAATTATTATTAGCAGTTATTCTATGTTTAAGAAATATATATTTTTATTACTGTAATTAATTAATTCAAGAGTCTAAAGGGTACATTCACTATTCGAACCGAGCAACAAAATTTAAGAATTTTAATAATTTTTAATAGATGCGAAACAAAATTCACACTGTCTCTAAGACTCGGTTTACATTTAATTAAGTACAGTAGCAAGTTAACAAAACGGTCAGCTAAAAATTAAGTAGTAAGTATTAAGTGAC
>JAOTAV010000004.1:251369-273515 GCA_026546445.1 Cyclargus thomasi | reverse complement strand
TATTTGTTAATTATCATATTGTTTATTAACATTTAAGTTAACAAATAAAAATTTCATTGTTTTCTCGGTAAAAATATGAAAATATTTTTTATCGGTTTTATGCATTATTTATGTATGTTTGTGATTCCGAAAGAAATTTTCTTCACTGCTCGCGATTAGTTTAAACAATATGAATTTATTTGTCATGGCGCGCCGGGCGCCCGGCGCTGGTAGAACACACACAAATGTGGTTACGAAAAACGGATAAAACTTTGGAGGGAACAATTTTTTCTAATATTTTTCCCAAGACGCAAAGCTTGGAGATGGTCTGAACATGTTATATGTTCTTTTTTACTGTTCTTGGGAATCGGGATTATGAAAGATTTTTTCCACGCACGAGGAAATACTCCAGATTCTATTGAAGTACGAAAAATAATAGTCACTGGTTTTGCAAAAACTTCAGCACATTTTGAAATAAAGACTGGGTGGATTCCATCAGATCCAGCACCTTTTGTTATGTTAACTTGTTTTAATTCCTTTAAAACGATGTCAAAATCAATATTTATAGAACTCATATCAACATTTGAGGGATAATAATTGTAATTGTTATTATTCATTTCAGGGGCGTTTCTTATGGGCTTTCAATGAATATTTTAACTAGGTCTTTATAGATCGAGTTAAAATATTCATTAAAAGGCTCACAAATTTCGCTGCCAGAACAGAGATTGAAAAAGTGCGGTAATCCTAAAGATTGCCATATGTTTTCCATTTTACTTTCTGTAGTATTTTTTTATTTTCTGTAGTATTTTTTCCTTGGATGTTTATTGCTCATACGTTTTAAAGCATATATAGTTACATCCAGATGATAAAAAATTTTAGGGCCTATTTTACCACCTAATTACTGGGGGTAGGCTTTTCACAACTTTTTTGACAGATTCTTCATACCTCTTCAGTGTGATATGTTATATGTAGTCTATATGGTACCTATCAGGAAATGTCGAACCAGTTTCTTAGAGTTTTATATTATTTGGTGTTTTAGGTATGCACCAAGTGGCGGGACGTGCTGTACTCTTCGCCACGGTGGTGGTCGGGGCTGGTGGTGGCGCTGGATTGCCGCGAGCTCCGCACCGAGTCTGGGTGCTGCATGCAGAGGTTTGTATAGATAGCTTAATTCAGTTGTGCGAGCGGCCCTATGTGTGGGTAAGCCTCGTTTATTATAGCGGCGCCTGCTGAGTCCATGCAACGTGAAAGTTTGTGTATTTAAACGCGCATGCACACTTGCGCCGCACGCACCACTAGGTTCAACTAATGTGCGGCTGGTCATAGAGAGCTACACCTCTCTATGACCGGCCGCACATAATTCTAATTCCCGATCAGAAAATTTCGGATGCTCCGCCGGAGCACACTCTGTCCATATAATTTGTTGTAAACCCCACACACTGTCGGAAATTTCGAGAAGGTTTTTGTACGGTATAAATTCTTATAACGTGCCGCCGAGCTATTCTACTCGATTCCATTGTATGTGCTCAATACAGACAGACACACTCTCGACGCGTACTAACACCCTAAAGGCCTGTTTTACCACTTCCCGAATGGCGTTAGAATGGCTGCCTGCAACTTATTTGACAGACATTCCATACTTCTTCTGTCAGATAGGTTGAGGATTACGGCACTTATCAGAGTGATAAAACAGCTGCCCTAATATTGTTCGATACATATAGCTCATATCTATTAACAAACATACATTCTTTTTCGAGTTTCAATATGTCTCTCACTGTGAATATACTCCGGTATAATAAGTAGTACTCCACGCTAACACAGGTTCTACAACTCGGTCGTGCGGAGAGGTATCAGAGGTGTGGTACTTCTATCTGCCACCGACGACGACATAAATGAATTCATCAGACTGTTCCCCGTTTCGGCACACCACGTCCACGCGATCGGATTAAAGGGCTGCACACTAACCGACAGGGGCCTGGAGACAATATTGGACCATTTGCAGGTACGGGCTCAGTGTTTGTTTGGGACCTTAAGCTTTTCTTTTAACACGGCTGTTAATACATAATCTAATATGTTGTTTTAGGTCCTATTCGAACTCGAACTAACGGGATGCAATGAGATAACAGAAGCGGGTTTATGGGCATGTCTAACTCCACGAATTGTTTCGCTCACGCTTACAGATTGTATTAACATTGCTGACGAGGCTGTAAGTGGACTTGATCTTGAAATTTTCTATGGCATATTAAAACTAGAATAGAAATATTAAAACAATGCGAGGTTTGGTGTCTTTTACTGGCATATTGAAAACGTCACAAGACAGAAATAAACAGATAACCTTGAATTGTTACAAACTTTATGAATATTTTTATTAGTAAAGGGGTGAGTGTATATTTACACTATACACACACACACACACAATATTTTTATTACTTTACAAAAAATTGCTGCCGAAGCGCTTCCGAACTTGTACCCAACGAAAGTTCGGCTGTACGCGGCGTAATTTCGACATGGTGATGAAATTACATTGCAGACATATATACACCATCAGAGTGCCGAGTGCGAGTTTTTTTTTCACATTCTTAATATTATGGTACTTGTACATGTGACCGTGAGCATCGATAGGTGGCGCTGTACAAATACCATATAAAATCTTAGAAAACTCGAAACGCGTTCACGGTCGAATGTGAAAAACAATCCCGCACTCGGCACTCTGATGCAAGTGAAAGCCGATGGTAGATACAAAATGAAAAGAAAAAAACATCGAAGGCGTAATCATGCCGAACTTCGGCCTCGTATGTTTAGACACTTAGACTGTTTTACCGCTTACTGATAAATATTGGATAATCTATCCACAACTTGATAAGCGGTGAAACAGGCCACCTTTATATTTGTAGGTCGGTGCAGTTGCGCAGCTTCTGCCGTCACTGTACGAGTTCTCTCTACAAGCTTACCACGTCACGGACGCTGCGCTCGGGTACTTCTCGCCCAAACAGAGCGCATCGCTGAGCATATTACGTTTACACAGTTGCTGGGAACTAACTAATCACGGCGTTGTTAATATTGGTATGAATACTTATTTGAATGACACAATTTATACAGGAAAGAAAAATTAAAAAGAAATTTCACAAATATTTCTAAAGCTGAGTTAATTTTTATTCTTCAGGATATAAATTATCAAGTTTTTTTGCTAAACCGCTTCTCTATTTTCTTTGTCGTTTCTAAAGTTTTTACAACAGAAGAAACCAAACAAAAGACATATTCGCTTTATAGTAAAACTAGACGATGCCCGTAGCTCCGTTGCGCCAGAAATTTTATCGCGCGGGAACCGTACATTTTTCCGGGATAGAAAAGTACCCTATGTCCTCTCCAGCCCCCCAACTAACTTCACACAAAAAATCACGTCATAAAGTTGCTCCGTTGCGACGTGAATAAAGGACAAACAAACAAATACATTTTCCCATTTAAGATATTTGTATGGAGTATGGGTGTTCTCACTAAATGAAGGTAAAGCTATGTTGCTTATTAACGTAAAGAGACACCAGGACAAACTTAATAGTTTATACCTATAGTTAGTATACTACCTGTTCGAGTAATCAAATGAGTTGTAGACTAAACAAAAATCTGCTGAATTCCACCATGTTTTAACGGTTCCAGTGCACTCGCTGCCGAACCTGACAGTGCTGTCGCTGTCCGGATGCAGCAAAGTGACAGACGAGGGCGTGGAACTGCTGGCGGAGAATCTGCCGCGCTTGCGCAGCCTTGACCTGAGCTGGTGCCCGCGAGTCACCGACAACGCGCTGGAGTACATCGCCTGCGATCTCAACCACTTGGAGGAGCTCACACTTGACCGGTTAGTAGAATTTTCGAAAGTGGAATCGTTCCGTTTTCGAAAGGACAGAGAGTAATATAAGGTCTTGGACTCAAGAGGTAATCGGTAAATATCGATTTATTTACATCAATAATTAATAACATGCATTATATTCTTTATCTTTAGTTTACGTTAGGTTTAGTTACAGTAAACGGCTATGTAACTTAAAATTGGAGAAGTCTTCAACCTAACTTTAGGCTAGGTTGACCTTTAACTATCCACTAGCATATGTCTATGTCATCTTTATGTATATGATTCTTCTGTAAGTGTGTATGTCACTGAACTTCTCTTAAACGACTGGACCGATTTTGATGAAATTTTAAGTGTGTGTTCAAGGATCTGAGAATGGTTTATATTCACAAAATAGCTTGGCAGGACAACGTCTGCGGGGTCAACTATTAAAATATATAGTCCTTGTATGCGTGTTTGTCACCGAACTCCTTCCAAACGACTGGACTGATTTTTTTAATAAAATGTTTTGTGTGTGTTTTAGGGAATTTGAAAATGGTTTAGATTTATTCGTATATTATAATTTCCACTTTTTAAAGTGGAAAAAATACATTTTAATTTATGGTTAAGTAGTTAATAGTAAATTTTTTCCAAGTTGTCCTATGGTTAAATATTAAGATTTTATATAAAACATGGTACGCGGTAGGATCAATGAATCATAGAGACAACTTTAAAAAATATAATATAGTAAAATATGGTTTTTATACTAGTAAGGTAAGCAATCAGTAGTGACAACTATAGCTATTTTGATGATAGTCTTTTGCCACTAAAACTGTTAACTGGTGCTGCGTGTACAGATGTGTCCACATTACGGACATCGGCGTGGGCTACATCAGCACGATGCAGTCGCTGGTGGCGCTGTTCCTGCGGTGGTGCTCGCAGGTGCGCGACTTTGGCGTGCAACACCTGTGCGGCATGCGCGCGTTGCAACTGCTGTCGCTCGCCGGTATGTACAAGAATGATTCTATATTATAAATTATTTGCGAGTCCGTCCGCGTGAATGAAACTTTACAAATTATCGCGTTTTTTGATTACTGTTCGGCTCCCCTTGGTCGTAGCGTGATGAGAGAGAAAGATGAGAAACGATGTGAGAGTGGTATTCCCGACGAGATCGTAGAGTTGTGATTATGTGCGTTGGCTGGTTGGCCTTTTATTTGGGGTGTAAAGAAAGATGCTGCGAATCATGGAGAAATATATAAAGTAAAAATCAGGATAAGGCTAATCCTATTTTAACATTAAAAATACTACATTTTGATTAATCAGTTAATAATATACGTGATGTTTTTTAAAAACTCCAAAAAATATTTTCAGTATTTTTACCCGTACACGCAGCTTATATATAATATATTTAATTTCTGCATGCTAATGAAATTTTGTATACAGGGTGTCCGCTGCTCACTTCGAGCGGTTTGTCCAGCTTGATCCAGCTTCGACAGCTTCGTGAGTTGGAACTGACCAACTGCCCCGGCGTGTCGCCCGAGCTCTTAGACTATCTCCATGAGCATTTACCACGTTGCCTCATCATAGAGTAAGTTGCCGAGGTTTGTTATAGTTGCTGCGCGTCCTGGCGCTAGGATTCTGTTGTTAAAACTTCAACTTAGTTGTGCGCGCGGCTGTGTGTGTGCGTGCGCGTGTGTACACATACAACTTTCATTCGTATGGCAGTGACGCGGCATGCGTCGTCTGAGTAACACAAAAGAAAGTTGTATATTCACACGCGCACGCACACATCGCTTACATATCTGAGTTTAACTGTCTGTACTACAAGGAATCTTTTATAGTAATTTGGTAATGTGATTTGCTCCTAATTCTTATCTCACAAAAATTTACAAACAGGAATCACTTATCAAATATCCCGTGGAAAGTCTAGGCGCTTGCAACTATTTACATAATAATAACTCGTATAATAATCCATACAAAGATTATAAACGGTGAATACAGTATGTATATAAGGATAGTATTACATATTTATAGTCAATTTGAACAGTGCATTGAGACAGAATATATTCACTTTCAGAGGCTATGTGTTGTATAAAATTATTTGAAAATGTGATAGAAAATAAAATAATAATTATTATTGTAAACCCTCGAACTCGACATACTTTGTGTTGTTTCAGTGTTGAATGTGTATGTACTCAGAGCGGTGCATCATATTATTATGATTTTATATATAGATGTGTGCAACTTAATATGATAGTTATATTTCAATCCTGTGTCATAGATGTATTTAGCTAATTATAAGTTATAATTAGCCATTATTCTTTTACTGGTATTCGTATCAGTACAATATTTTGTAGGCTATTTTTGTAGTAATTTAATATTTTGTGAGATTTAATGTGAAAATACAATTTAATGTAGATATGTTTAGTGATAGCTAATATTCCTCATCTTGCTCTTGGATTGCTGCAACTTTAGTTTAAATGTTTTAGTTGCGAGTATAATATGTTTTTTTACCTATGTGTATTTATATAATTGCTCAAACTATAAAACGGTAGAATCTTTGTGTTTTTCCGAAGTAAAACTTAGCAGAAAACGTTAAGATATTTTTTTTGTAGCTGCACAATAATTCACGTAGCTTTCTTGCAAACATACTCTTGTACAAAGTATATTTTATATTTCCAGTTTTTTTCTGGTTTATATAAAAGTATGAAACGATTATTTATTCGACAAGCTATTGGAAATGAAAATATGGTTTTGATTGCACACTGAAGTATTTTCGATTACACTGAAACAGATTAAATGTATCTATTAAGAATATTTTTACATTACTATGTATTAGTGTTGAAATACTTTTTGTATACAATTACCATATTTTGTACCTAAATCAACCATAATAATTTTCTATTAATTTAAATAAAAGTGAATATCTTAATCAATTATTACATGGTCGAAATACAAGTAGTATAGCATTATAAAAATATAACATTCTCAGAATCAAGTACGTAATGGAAATATACTTTGAATTAAATAGACCTAGTCCAAGTTTTTTAAAGCCAGAGAATAGTAAATTTGTAAAAATATTTTCTCTAAGACTAGAAGCTTTGAAAAATGCATTTAGACTTAGATAGCAAAATTCCTGCATTAGTATTATTTATGTACTCCAAAAAATGATAAAAAGTATCCCTAGGTATAAAATATTTTTTGTTTTGGAAAGACTAGCAGTAAGATCCTTAATTATGTAACAGTTGCAAAGTTATACAATCTGTAGCCGCAACTTCAACCAAAACTTATGATGTAAGAACAATACTGCATTTGTCTAAATTGTTTTCATTAAATTTTATCACCAGTTATTAATGTAATACAAAATGATTCAGTAAAAATACTCTTCATTCATACCAAATTGTAATGGGTGTTATTTTATAATATAAATTATAATTTAAAATTAATTGCTAAATAATTGTTAGGCATTAGACTTTTTGTAATCCGAGCAATGCTTATTTACAAATAAATATTGTGACGTCATATTACAAATACATAGATGACAACACAATAACAATTCACTCATTACTGCCCCTCTACACGTTGGCCGATATTGAATCACCTAGGTTCCCACATAAAAACATGTCATTTCAGAAATTTATTTTAGCCAACAGGCATACTTTCTAAAATTATTATTATTAAATAAGAAATTAGTTTGGGAGAGAGTACTATCAAATAAAATGCTATGACAAGATTTTAAAGAGCATGCGCCTATAAAGCGCCAACGAAAATGGAAGCAGCTAGGCAGTCCTCTACTTTGACCTACGCGTAATATCACCTATTCTAAGAACCTGTTTCACCGCTTACAGACACACAACTTTATTTGACAGATGTTGTATGGAAAATCTGTCAAAAAAGTTGTGGATAACCTATCAGAAACTTCATTAGTTAGCGGCGAAACAGGCCCTAAGACTGTCTATACTCTAACTCTACAGTTGATATATAAGATAGTCATGGTCACCTCGATTTGCTCATCATCAGCCAACGTGGAGAGGCAACATTTTATCATCTCTTTATCCGTCCAAGCCTGAATCAAATATTCATTTTTTTCGCGCGCTGAATTTTTTCATGACCGAGCTTAAAGTTGTCAAAATTGCAAAACATTGTACCATGGAATTAATAGGACAACAACGTATACGGTATACGTAGTATATATTAATTCCATGCATTGTACATATATTTTGTTGTATTAAGTGACACTTATACGACATGTATTCGGTTATAATTATAATACCGTCCGACTTTGCTGAGTGAATGTAAGTGTGGTTTGAATCTCTCTTGAATAGGGAATATGTATGATTTTTAATTTGTTGTTTAAATAAATCTATTGTTATTTAAAAGCTATGTAGTTCAATTAGTTTTTTGATAAAATTAAAAATAACAATGTTATAAGATTTGAAAGTAGTCAGTTAGAAAGAGAAATCTTATATAGACAGTGACGTCATAGTCTATACGCTGCAAAGTTCACACAAAACTACGTTTTGAAAGAAAGGGATAGATAGAAATCGCTAATATCTTACTTATTTTTCAACACAAATCAGATTTTTTTTTCAATCTGTATATCTTTTAGTCCACTATCATAACACTTAGCATTAAATAAATTTTGTTTTCCACGCATATTCCCTATTCAAGCTTTCTAAACCTGGGCTATATTACGTAGATTATATTGGGTATGTAGAGAATAGAAATGCTGCACTTATTTGAATAGAGCTAGTAATAAAATATTGTAAAGCTTCATTCAAATAAACAGGACGTCATCATTTCGGTACACAAAAGCTGCAACCTGTTTGTACAAAAAAACTACAGATTACGTGCTTACAATGTAATGGAGGCTGTATACTTTTGCCGAGACAAAGCGAGACCGCCCAAGTGCGAGAGTAAATGGTGCGAGAATAAAAACTCGCCTCATCTCGCCTGTCAGCCGCTTGCGATAGTCTCGCCACGACACTTGCCCGAGAGCTCTCGACGAGAGTGTACAGCCTCCATAAGACGTGGTTTCATTTGATGTGTATGGGAGACATGGTGTGCCAGGAGCCCTAACCCCTACTCTCAAATGGCACGTTGACATTTTCGGTCTCGACCGAATGCTGCTCTAACAAGATTATTTCACGTATGTTAGAGTATGACGCGGCATTCAAATTCGTTCGTTGAGTCTGAAACCGATTTTGGAGTACGGCACTTGGCTCTCTGTGTGGTATTATTTGATCTGAAGCAATGAGTGTTAGTGTATGTACAGTATTAAGATGTACCTTACATACATGTATCCTCTGTATATTTTCAATCGGGACAATATTATATGTTGCTACTATAAAAATCAAATCTGCCAATAGGTTCAAAACATATAAAATCTGCTTAGTCTATTTTTGTTTGTTCTCATAATCTTACTGAAGCATATGTTGTAAGAGATGGTTAGATTTACCAGTTCTGAAATAGTGGTGAAACAGGCCCTTAGTATATGATTTAAAATATGTGACCTGTAGCACGATATGGCTGACATTGACATTTTATTTGTAAATTTTGGTTGGGTTAAATTTAAATTACTATTACCGTTCATATACTCTGTTACTATTTGTATTTTTGATTTGATATTTCTTTTGACAGAGGGTTAATGAACCATACCGCCAAATTTGATCGAATGCATTGCATTGCATGCGGTTTTATGTTTATGTTAAATGTATTCATTTTGATATATAAATTGTTGGTGTGCGTGTTTTTGTCACTCAACTTTTTCAACGAGTGGACCGATTTTTAATAATTTTTATGTGTTCAAGTATGTACACATGAGTCTGTTGTATTAACTGTTCAAAATAAAAGATATAATATATCATTTGTAATTTACAAGTTATAATATTGGTTTTATCGAATGAATGGTACATACCATGGCAGCTTTTAATATTATGCTTCATCATACGATCCTAAGCTGTTTAAATGTTTAATTATAGACAGTAGATAATCAAAATCACTTGAAGGCAATAAATGAAAATATCGGATTTAGTATTATCACTAAAGACTCAAAAAGAACTCTTTTATTAATAAAATTATTAAATTGTAGTGTAGTTGTACCCTATCAAGATTGTTTTCTCTATAATTGTTCTTGTTGACATAAGTTTAAATGAAGGATAATAGTAGCTTCATTAATAGATTAAGAATATGACTGGACTATCTCATCTATATTTCTGTCTCTGTCTTATAATAGGCTTTCTTGCATGTAAGACAAAGATAGAGATATAGTCCTGTCTTGTTCTTTTATTAACAAGCCGGTTATGGTATTATTGCCGCTACAAATAGATGTACGTATGTAGTTGTAGGTGTTGCTCATACCTCTAGCACTCTTTTCTATTCCATTTGGATAAAAGTCCACAAAAGGCTCATCAATTTCTGTAAGGGCACAAGCGCATAATAATTATTATAAAACATCTACTATATTGCCTCCATAGACCATTGACATAATGTAGCATGTTCAAAAATGCTGTTCCTACAAATCGATTAGTAATAGTTATAATCTATATGTTATAGGTAATGTGCCATTTTCTTTTCTCTACACGCTAAGCTGGTAAGTCAAAATTATTTCCGAATATATTTGTACTGACAAAAATAACTAGTCAAAGATGTAATAATAGGCTATAAGTTGTTAAGGATATGACTTAAGTATTCATACATTTTGTGAAATGGTTGTAAAATTTATATAAGCAATATATTTTTATTAATGTTTATTTTGAAAGTGTTTTTGATTATTTATTTGTAACAAATTCAAACAATTAATATGCATAATATGAATGTATTTTTAGTCACAATTTCTTTTACAACTGCATTATTGAGTTTTTATTTTCATAATGTTGTATAATGTTTTAAATTCAGTGAAATGCACTTACTGAATGCAACCCAATTTATGTGTTGCCTTTTGTATTTTCTACTACCTTCGTTAAAACTTTTTTAATCACTTTATTTGTATGTACAAAACTAAGTGAGATGTTATAGTGCAATATAGATGTATTGTTTTATTTCGGATTTTTATTGATTCTGGCCTGTTGTTGTTTCGTATGGTTAAACGCGAGAGTTATTGTGCCTTTGTGTGTAACAACAGTTACTTTCACGCATAATGGAATGATTTTGCTGAAATTTAGTATGAAGATAATAATAGTCACGGAAAAGGAATATTTTTAACTTGGAAAAATGTACGGTTCCCGTGCAATTTTCAATACAACGGAGTTATATAATATAATATCAAATAGTTTTGTCAGCCGCTAGTTATTCCGAGGGAAGGTGTTTTACACTTCTCCCAAACTTCTATCGACGGATAATATATCAATCTATAGCACTAGTAAAACACACCAGCTTTTTATGGGCTCGCAAGATTTTGAAGCCTGCATAAAAGATTCTATTACGATTCTAGATACCTTTAGCTTACCTTAACAGTTGCACATTTTAACCGGAGCGGCACTGCAAATAATTAAAAAGTTGTACAACATCAGAGTAAATTTTCAATTAATCAGAAATATTAAACTATAGAACAATTTGTTACGTAATATGAAAAAAGACACAAGTACGCTAGTAAGATTCCTCACCCACGTCCTCTACCGCGGCCTCTTCCTCTTCCTTCAAGACTTTGATTTGGAGACTTAAAATGAAATCGTCACTTAGATTCCGACCTTGGTTACGCTCGATTATAACAGGCAAAAGCGTCATCACTTTTTTTAGATTTAAATAAATAGAATAGCTTCATCTTCATCAAGCTTCGTGCTTTTTAACATTAAAAAAAAATAAGCTGTTCCACCAACAACAGGTGAATGGTGATCCACCCGCTCGCTAGCCCCCTAATTTCATGAAGTAAAAGAAAAAAACACATTTAAATTTTTTTAAGAAATTATATTTATATAAAACGAACAGATAAGTCACCTGATGGAGTGTGTGGATAAGCAACTGCCAGTGCCCATGTACGCTTTTAATATAAGAGGAGTTGCAAGACCGTTTAAGAAGGAATAGGCTACGGGGGTTGGCCTCCGGACTCCGGTAAACTCGCTCGATGAAAGCGCAAGTTCACGTCGGTTTTCTGTGAGACCGGCCCATTCGTGTCGAAGCTTGCACGGAAAACATAATTTTGTTAGAATCCATAAGCACAATAATATTAAATAATAATCGTGTATTATGATTGTAGGTAACCTACAATCGGTTAAAATGTCATTAATTTTACCTACAAAATAAACTATTATAATAAGTGTGCCTTATTATATATCATGCTTGCAAAAATCCATGCTAAAAATTTGCAACGTTTTTCGTTTGCATTGGATTTTAACTCAAGCCCCTTTTCCCGTTTGTAATTACCCTTGTTTTGATCCGTTGCGGGTGGGTATGGTCGCCCAAACCAAAATGCTGAGAATAAAATATTAAAAACGTGTTAATCCTTAGATTTCTTGCCATATTTCTTCTGTTTAAGTATACTCATATATAATATATATATAAAATATTTTGCTTAAATATATACTATATCATACGAAAATTTAACGATACGAACTAGCATACAACAGAAATTTTTGCTTGTCAATTTTTAACTCATTAAAAAACATTGTATCAGATTGTTGATGCTGTTAATTTATAGATATTCAAAAAGAATGAATCTTCACGATCATTTTAATATATACCACTTAATATAATTGTTTATTAAATAGTTTCTTACATTTTAATGACGACTCCCACTAACGCTTTTGAAAAAATTTAATGTACAATGATTTTACATTTGCCGAAGCCAACTTTGAAAATACCAGAAGATATGCCACATAATATAGAATCATTTAGCGAAACAAGTTGATGCCCCTTGCACACGAACACAGAGAAATATCTAGTTTAGTGGCGCGAGTTTTTGGGCTTTTCTAGTCGCCTGAACGTTTTACCGTAATAAGTTTTGAGTGACTATAGTCGCCTGAACGTTTGAGCGGATAATATTGTTAAAATTGCCGTCAAAATCCATAGACTAGATTTTTATGGATGGTATTATGAGTTGAATTCAGTTAAACAGTAAATGGTGTGATTATTCAATATAAATAGATGGTGCTCAGAGTTAAAGTTAGTACTTGACGATTTAAAGATTTTTTTCCCGCCTTTTATTTTACACCAGCTAACAGTCAAACAACAATATATCAAGTGAGTGTCATTTAATTTTTTTTGTCGAGTGTCAACTGTCAAAGTCACAATAACAATGTGCCGAATGCCGAATTTTGTATTTTTATAATTTAAACGTACTAGAAGATGCTAGAAGTGATTTAAATATAATAACTAGACGTGCTTAAAAGTATATTTAGTGAAATTTAAAGAAGTTTTAACCTAGCATCCTTTTTTTATTTTATGCAAGTTTTGTGTGAAATATCTATTTTGGATTAAAATCTTCTTAACAATGGAGTTTGTTGAAGGAGTACCGGTAACTTTTCGAGAGATCGCTCCAAATCTTAATATCCCTGAGAAATGGAAAGAAGTCGTGCTTAATACAGGTAACATCTTTGCAGCAATTACGATTAAGTGCTTTTTTAGTTTAATAAGAAAACCTATACCATGGTATGTACTATGTATCTCTATTGAAGTAATATGCTGTAGGTTAACAACTTTTGTCTATTCAGGAGGCACTCACAGTACACTTCAAGATATTAAACTTCCGCAGAAAGCTGGAGGTTATTGGTATGAAAATTCTAAAAAGACAATTACTAGAAATAGGTTCATATTTTGGTAAGTGATCATTATTTTTGATACTTTTTTATTATTTACAAAACATTATTTGACTATTTTGTGTAATTAGTTGGGAGTTCAAGTACCACCCATAGAGTTGCCGAGATTTCCAAGATTGTCCCAAAATTTGGTGTGCCACCCTGTGTCCAGTAAATTTACTTTGCCATCCCAGGAAACTCTAAAGCTTTTATAAATTAACTAGTGGGTCTGATAGACATTGTCCTGTCTTGGTTTGTGAATCTTAACCAAACTCAAGTTCCCTAAAACACACAACATGGTGGATGGTACACTACATGGACCTCACTATCAAATATATGAACACAAGATTTAGATATGTTAAGATTATTATAAGATGATTTATTTTTCAGGCAAACAACACCAGATGCTATTGAATTGTCAGAAGCTTCCCTAGATGTGAACTTGTCTGGTGCAAACTTAAGATGCAAAGTTGCTTCAGGGACACCCCCACTTAATAACCTATCTTTTTATGAAAGAAACTCTCAGGAGTTAGTTGTGTTGGCTGCCACAGTGTCATCAGTGCATAGACTGATATTTCCACACCCTGACACTCTAGATAAAAAAGTATTCATTTTTTATTTATGTTGTTAAAGTATTTTTAAAGTGGTACATTTTCTAATAACCTAGTTTGAAAAATCTACATATACTAGTATCAGTCTCAAAAGCTAGACAGAAATATTATTATAAGCCTTGTAATTAGAATAATAACATTTAGTTTTACGTAAGTTGGGAACCTTTGCCTTTGTTATTTTGTTTTACATTATAATTGCAATAATAAAAGATAGGAACAATATTAGAACTTGAAGTAACTATATTATAACTTCTTTTCTTTAATGATTACAGTTTGGCTCCATCACCAGTACATCACCATCAGTATTTTATGACACTTCACTTATTAGCAATCCTAACAACTTTTACATACTGACCCAACATATGATACCAAGTAAGCTAATATTTAATTTACTTTTAATTAAGTAAGAATTAAAGCAAATAAAACAAAATTAAAAAATACCAATAAAGTTGCTATGTATGAGCATAAACCCAGACATGATCACTCAATTGAGAAAAAATTAATTATTTATTGTTATTATTATATGTATTGTTATAATTATAATCTCTTTTCTATGATTGAAATTTCTAGACACTGGTGTAGCACACACATGTGCCTCACTGTTGCGTGATAATGGGGAGGCAGTGTTTGCTCTTGCTTTTGGCTATGGCGGGGAAGGAGGACTGCTGCTGGTCAAGTTACCTACAACAGGCTCTGCAATAACAATGCCACTTAAGAGAGAATCTGCAGTACCAAGATTCCTATCTGGTTTAACCGGCGCTTTAAGGTATGGTTAATTATTTATTATTTCTTATTGTTTTTGCAGTTGGAAATAAATTGAATTATTCAGATTATTTATTGAAGCTGCTACAAATTGTTTCTCTAAAACTATTGGGATTATGTTATTGAATATTAGTAAATATATTCTGTGAAACTCATTGACATTTTGTACAAAAAATAATAATGATTATAAATTTTCTCCCATAATTAGATCTAGAACTAATTTTTTTTTTTGTCAAATCTATACGGAGCCCTTCATGTGCGAATCCCGCACGCTAGGCTGATTTGACTTGTATTGTATATAATATACTAAATTTATATTTAGAATTTGAAAAAGCTATACCGTAACTATTTCTGTATGCAATCTTTACAATTCTGCAGTCAGTACCAGAAGCTTTATAAGTGAACCATCTATCATTATTATATTATAATATGTTATGCTAATAATTGTCTTCATTTCTAGGGGCAAAAGTGGCAGTGATGGTATAGAGACATATGGAGTGGTTCTCACAAACAACCTGTCTGTGGCTATATGTGGGGACTCTTGTCTGAGGGTGTGGCAGATAGATGAAGGTGGTTTTCCAACAGTTGTGTCACCACCTCTGTCACAAACCGTTGACAAACCAAAGCCACCCCGTAAGTAATTTTCTTATTCATTACTCACTGTAAAATATTTAGATTATCCAAGATAAATGCTTTTTTATATTACCACATAAAATCTCACCTCCAGCAAAGCTATTCCCTCTTAAATGTTTATACTTTAAGATATAGCAAGGGTTAGGCTAGAAATATGCAAAATATTTTTTTGGATAACTAAGAAAACAGCATTTAAAAATGGGTAAAAACTATAAAAATATCAATCAAAGTTTTGTTCTACAGCTCATGGGCACATGCTACAATACACAACTGGGTCAGACGGAGGTATCATATTAGTTGCATACCTCTCATTCCCAAATGAATGTGAATTTGTTGTTATGAAGATGCACGATGCCGGCGCGGGCGCAGTCAAGTTTGCGACCATTTGTCACATCTATGGACCTCAAGTAAGTTCTACCTTTAACAGATTTAAAATTATTAAGTAGAAATTATTTCAATATGAATTATATAATTTTTTTTTTAGCTTGATCTGTTAGATTACACCATAGGATATGGTGATGGTAATCATGTGATTTGGGCGCTATGGACTCAGCCTGACGGCGATGCAGTTGTAACAAGTATGTTGAAGTGCATATTTTTAGAGCTCCCCTACCTAGAGGGTAAAAAAAGAACTTCATTATTTAGACGTCGACTGATGTCTGTCCATCTATCTGTCTGTATGTCTGTCTTAAGGCTGTATCACAAAGCATTGTTTGACCTCTTGCGTTGAAAAATATAAAAACCCTCATTATGTTTTTTTTATTATATTTACCATGTATGATGTAAGATAAGTACCCAAGTGATAATACTTTATATTTTGTATGTGTCTCTTATATTGAGTTTACTATGACACTTACTTTTGTTACAGGAGACACTGATCGGATACTGTTATAGAGATAATTTTATTTTTATTTTATTTATTTAATAATTTATTGTGCACAAGAGACAGATTAATCTGGAAAAGGATCTGCTTATTTCTAATAGAAATCTCTGCCAGCAGCCCCACAGAGAGAGATAAGAATAAGATAGCAAATAGGACGTGCATAATTGTGAATACTATATACTATACTAGCTTCCGCCCGCGGCTTCGCCCGCGTGAAATTAGTTTTTGTCAATCCTGGTCCTTTATGTCTAAGAGACTCTTACAGGGGCCAGCCTCACGTTGTGTACAAAAATATTTTTAAATGACCTAATTTAAAACATTTTTGTACACAACGTTTGCTGTTTTGTTATCATTTGTTAAAATGTGGAGATTGTTTGGACTCGACACTCGCGAGCAGGCCACGTACAGTTGTCCATGCGAAAAACAGTTTTTCTCTAAATGGACACCTGCTACTTTAAGTGTTTGCCCTTGCGCTTTGTTAATGGTCATTGCGAAGGCTGGTTTGAGGGGAAACTGGATTCTTTTAAACTGAAACGGTAAATCTGTAGGGATCATGGGTATGCGTGGAATCAAAACTTCTTCATCTTTAGCTATACCTGTCATTATAATTGCTCCAATAATATTGCGTCCTAGCTGCGTAATTTGCAATCGAGTCCCGTTGCATAGTCTCGGCGCTTCGAGATTTCTCATTAATAAAACTGGAACCCCAACTTTCAGTCTCAGCTTATGAGACGGCACTCCTGACAGCTCTAAAGAGTTTAGAAACTCGGTAGGATAAGACGTCACCTGTTCACTGTCCATGACAATATCTACTGACAAATATTCGACAACATCGCCTTGCACATGTGACATCATTCTTTCATTGATCTTTCCCACGATTTCATTGGTCGGTGCTAATATTGCCCTTTCACACAGCCATTCTCTATTCCTCATGTTATATTCTAAACCGGGATAGACGTTGTTTTTAAGATCTTCCAAGTTTTGGACTGCATTACAAAATTCTTGATTTAATGTAATCATGCCGTTAGCGTCCGTAGTCATTCGACCTTCACCGATTTTCAATAGAGCAGCTGCATATTGCCCCGATTGCGTATCATTATGTAGTTGTACTCGCATGTTTTTAGTGAGACAAAATTTTTTTACATGCACCCATAATGTAGACGCTTTCAAACATGCATTTATCTCATCTGCTGGAGTGCCTCTAGTAATGACAGGTAGTGTCTGTCGAAAATCACCAGCAAGCAGCACTACCATCCCACCCATTAAACTCGGGTTACTTCTGATATCTTTCAGAGTCCGATTGAGCGCCTCGATCGCTTTTTTATGCGACATTGTGCACTCATCCCACACCAACAGCTTGCATTGCTGTAGCATTCGGCCACGATCGCTGTTTTTTGTGATGTTACACACTGGAATTTCCTCATGATGTAAATTTAATGGGAGTTTAAGTACTGAATGTGCCGTGCGGCCACCATCGAGCAGCGTCGCTGCAATTCCAGAGGAAGCTACAGCAACAGCTATTCCTTTGTCTTTGCGAATTTGGGCTAAAAGTAAATTTAATAAAAAAGTTTTTCCAGTGCCTCCTGGCGCATCTAAGAAAAACAATCCACCCTCACCATTATAGATTCTTTGCACAACAATATCAAAGACTAATTTTTGTTCCGTGTTTAATCGAGGAACTGACTCTGATATTTGTTGCTGTAAAGAAGAGACATTGTAGTCCAGTTCTCTTATTAAATCACCACTGACTTCTCCGATTCTTTGTGGCCGGTTCATTCCAAAATCTGATAATGTCTTCCCAGATATAGCCATCACTTGGTCTTCAATCTTAGTTAGCGCCTCGTTATATACTAAATCATTATATGTGATATTCGGATTATTTTGTTGTAGTCTGTGCAAAATATCGTCAGACATATCATTTTGGTACTTTTCCCATAATGTCTGAGGATTTGAAAGACCACACGTCGCTATGAGAATGGCAAAAAGATCTCTCACCTTAGCTGCTGATCTACATTGTGCTGCCTCTTCTAATGTCGAGTCCCAATGATTGTCATTCTCTAACAATCCTCTAGTTTCACAGGCTTCTCGGAAGGTAACAAACGTTTGACCGTTGTAGTTCTTGAGATCATTGAACGAAGTTGGCCCACGCACGTGGTGTAGCAGTAGTCTCAAACAAAAGCATTCAATGTTGCTAACGTGGACAGTGTAGACCCGTCCTAATGCATCCCCAGATTTAACGCCAGGCCAATCCAGAACAGCAGATCCTTGAATTCGGCGTTTCCAACATTTTCTACCTGCATCCCACGTGTAATACCGAGGTACTTGAACGTACAAAAGTGTTTTTGCAAATTCATCTGATCTGCAAAGGTCAAAAAAGGCGGTCAAAGTGGTTTTTGGTGGTGTTGTCACTCGCTGGTGAAAATTATTTTCATTAAAATAAATTCGTTCACCATTCTCTAGATGCACACTGAGGTGCGTAACAGTAGGATGCCTTTCATGCAAAGGAAACCCTAACAGGCGCCATACAGCTTCGTTGCTGCTGACATAGCGACCAGACTGAAACGTTTGTACTTCGTCTACTGGGTTTGAGGACTCTGAGCTTCTGAAATTAAAAATAGCTTGATCGCTGCCTTTATTAATATATTTGCAGATGTATTTGATTGCACGTACGGAACCGCAAGCTTCTACATTTATATGGGCGTTAAAAGTTTTTAATAGGACAGGCGAATATGGTACTACCCAACTATTGTCGACAGAAACTTGACTACCATTTCGGAGTTTAACAGATGCCGTCCGGCCTCCGTCTTCTGGTGCTCTTCTACGATACATCGGGTAGCCGTTCTCATTATGGAGAGTCTCTTTCAGTAGGTTGCGAGGAAATTTTTTTGTACATTTACGGTCTTTCATGCACGGGCATTGAGGGTTTTCAGCCCCGCATGGACCATGGATCATGTTTTTCATAACAATATCATAAAGTGCCTTGTCATTGTTAGAATCTGGTATTTCAGCGCTTATAATTTTATCGATTTGGTCAGGTCGCAATTTATCTTTTAACCAAAGCAAAATGTGGGCATGTGGGAGTCCTCGCTTCTGCCACTCAATGGAATACATAAAGCATTGCACTTCTCCAAAAACCCTTCCTTTAGTAATTACAGTCATAAGCTTTTTAACTTTTAACCTAAACACTCTGGCAATGACATCGTGCCTATCGTTGGCGCTTTGACCTGGCATTAATTCGTCAACTATTTCAGACCAAGATGGATTGCAGGTGAAGGTTACAAATAAATCAGGTCGACCATACGTACGCACATAGGCAAATGCGTCTTGAGTATACTCGTGTAAGTATCGGGGACTGTTCACAAACGAAGAGGGCAGAATCACCATTTTACCTATATTATTAGGGTTCACGTTGGCATCATTCGATACAGCATCTTGGAGATGAATATAATTTTCGGCTCTTAGTTTTGTTTGATTTAAAGATATGTATCGCAATCTTTCGCTTTCAACCTTCACGTACATATCAACATAAAACTGGTTAGCGAGCTGTTTGCATCGTTGTATTACGTTAAAATCGTCTTCGCGTATCATCATATGATAGGCATAAAAGTCCATGCTCGATACTTTTTTGTTGGGCAAGGGGAGCTTGGTTACTGGATTGACTTGTGGAATTTGAAAATGGTACCCCTCTTGCCCCTTGCTAAACATAAGCGGGTATTGTAATGCGTCATAAAACTTGTGTGTGTCCGGCACTTTCTTCGGACTTCGTTTATTAAGGGTGCATTATAACGTCTTTCATGTTCCCCGCTTGGCGTACGATCTGGGTGTATTACTAATTTGTAATTTTCCCCTGGCATTCTTTCTAAGGCTGTTTTGAAGGTGTTAATGAGGTTATTATGTTCGTGCAACATTCTTTGAATTTTTAAAACAATGTCCCTCTCAACTCCTTCAATATTTTGACATCTGCGGTCAACCTCGCTGTTTTCGTCTCCCATAAAATAAATCTGTAGAAATTTTGGTTGATCATTGTTTGTGGGAAGCAAAGAACCAATCCTATGATAAACTTGCCCTTGTACCGTAAATGTGGGTGAGAATCCAGGCATGATGACCTCATTACCCACACCAAATGATGTCATCTGAAAGCAAGAATTGTACTTTCTTATTCTGTTTAAAAATCGCCGAGATTCATTGCTGTCATATAGAAGTAAGGATTTGAGTGGCTCCTCGGGGTCACCAAGCGTTGGTACTGATACTTTGCCTCCAGAACAGCACATACCTGGGGTCTCTTCCTTCCACTTGAGTGCATCACAGTGTCTGCATTTATTGGCCATTCTACCTATGAGGACTAATCGATGATTAAAGTAATCAATTAACGGATCATAATCAAAAGCAGCATCGGCAAATGCCTCCCACGTATTCATCGTAAACGTACGTCTCCTTTCTGCTTGCCGCTCGGAATTAATTAAACGTCGTCTACGTGTTTCTTCGGAGGTCTCTGCGGCTATGTACGAAGCTTGACGCTCAGCATCTAAGATTTGGCGAGCTTGGGTCTGCTGAGAGGTCTCAGCAGCTCTTTGAGCCGCGTGACGCTCGGCATCAATGACCTGGCGAGCTTGGGTCTGCTGAGAGGTCTCAGCAGCTCTTTGAGCCGCGTGACGCTCGGCATCAATGACTTGGCGAGCTTGGGTCTGCTGAGGGGTCTCTGCAGCCCTTTGTGCAGCATGACGATCAGCGTCTAAATTATGACGGGTCTGCGTGTGCTCAAAAGTTTCAGCAGCCCTTTGAGCTGCGTGACGCTCGGCATCTAAAGTCCGACGGATCTGTGAATCCTCTTCTGATTCCAGTGATCTAGCAAGTTTAGCAGCCCGAGCTCTGCTAGAGCTATTAGCTAAATTGGACTTTCGTTTGCGAGGCATCGTAGAAAAACAAAAATGAAATGAATCGAACAAAACAGATGTACAGATTAAGATTTATTATATTAAAAAAAACCTTTAATAAGCACCTACTCGGTAAAAATGATGCGCTCATCCCACGGCGATGTCAATTAAACACATCGTCCGTCACGTTTAAATGGAAAAAAAGTAACAACCAATGCATAAAAAAGTAGGAGGTTAGTAGCTTAGGTTAGTTTTACACCTACTACGACCTCTTAGATTAATTAAAAAAAGGAAATAAAAGCAAATCGGATTTTTTTAAAGTAACGGAAACTATCTTACCTACTTTTAACTATGAACTAAAAGAAATATCAAGTATGTACAAAATTAATTTACAGGACCTAATTAATAAAAAACACTTAAAAAGTTATACGAAACAAAAAAAATAATTTTACTGGATCGAAAAATGTAATTCTCTATAGCGCAAATTTCTCTAATCGCATGCGTCCGACAACGACGTCTGCCCTCACGTGTCTGCCCGTTCGGGTAGGCATAGTTAGATTCGTGCGCTCCCCCACCACACGACAGCGCCGCGCCGTTGCCTGCCGCAGATGCCGCCACACTTCGGCGAATGTGCGCGACGACGACCGACGGCAGCGGCGGCGATGCAGAGTATTCGTTAAAAGGAATTAAAACTTCAAAAACGAACTTTTTTGTAACTTGATACACCCAAAACTTCTAAATTACATGTTCCTAGGTTCAGTGATTAAGATTTCGTATACAAAAAGTTTGGCTTTGTAGTTCCAGTTCCGAATCCGTTCCGTTCGAATTTCGGGAATTCCGTTTGTAGAAAAATTCT
>JAOTAV010000004.1:225159-247382 GCA_026546445.1 Cyclargus thomasi | reverse complement strand
ACAAACCTGCATGGTTCCAGGCAATTCAATATACGGCCAACAATTGCCTTGTTCTTTTTTCGTATTACGTCTTATTAGAATAATAACCGAATAAATACCAGTTTTGTTGTCTATGAATGGATTTTTAAAATGGCAGTGACGTTAAGGAACGTCGGAAACGGCTGGAACTTGACTGGGAATAAGAGGTCATAATAACCCCTCTGGTTGAGGTTAATTTCGCGGAATATTGCTAAAAATCTTAATTTACTAAACCTAAAGCTATGGATTTCCGCAAAGCAACGCCTGATTCTATCAACTATTTCTCTATTAGCCTGGTCAGTAACCACGATATAGTGAAACCGCTAGCGGAAAGCTGCTTTTTAGTTGCAGTATATTGTTCCAACAGTAGCAGACAAACAAACCATTAGATTTACAGTACGGTAGCTATTAATTTAAATAAAACCACGCCAAATCCAACTCTATGCCCTTCGATGTAGGGTTGGATTTATACAAGTCGTTGGAGTAAAATTTATTACCCGATAATCAATTATCGAATATTGGTATTTATTTCAAGGCGATAAGGTCGGTATTGCCACGGCGGATGTTAATGAGGATTGACACTTTGTAATTTGAGAAGTGAAAAGATTATTCCCGCGAGTAGCTAGTGTTTTGTTACTGTGTATACTTGTTAATCTGTCTGTTTGTGCAGCGTAGGAGGCGAAGAATTTCACGTCATCATCGTCAGCACCAACCAAGTCTAACTTAGACATCAAGTTTATATGTTTCGTCCTGGAGGATTACGAAATACCCGACGAATCGCGGTACTGCAGTCTTTAAACGATTTAGGATCGAACTCATATAATACTAGCTGACCCGGCAAACGTTGTTTCGAAAAATAGATGTTGGCCGATTCTTATAGATACCGGATAATCACAAAAAAATTCATCAAAATCGGTCAAGCCGTTTCGGAGGAGTATGGCAACGATAACTGTGACAGGAGATTTTTATATATTAGATAACAAAATCCATACTAATATTATAAACTAGATGATGCCCGCAACTCCGTTGCGCGAAAATAAGTTTATCACGCGGGAACCGTATATTTTTCCGGGTTTAAAAGTACCCTATGTCCTCCTCCAGCCCCCCAACTACTTCCCATAAAAAACCACGTCCTAAAGTTGCTCCGTTGAAGAAAGAACAAACAAACCAACAAATAAACAAACACACACACTTTCTCATTTGTAATATTAGTATGGATGCGAAATTGTGTTCGTCTGTCTGTTGCCTCCTCACGCCAAAAGGTCTAAACCGAATTTGCTGCGATTTGGTAATGGACATACGAGTACATTGAGTCCCGGAGAAGGTCAAAGGATACTTTTTATCCCGAAAATATGAACAGTTCCCGCGTGATAAACGCATACGATGCTGCCCAAGAGTTGAAATTCGTTCATGTTCACAGCGACGCGTTGCGTTGCGTTACTTATTTGACCAAACTACGACTACACGAAACTTTAGTCTATTATTATGTAAAATTTTCAAGCAAGAACAACCACAAAAGCTGTACCAGCCTTCTGTAGTTATATAAGGTATTATGTGAAATATGCTGTCCTAAAATTTTCGATGATCTCAATATAATTTGTGTGTTTGTCTGTCTATTCCGATGGGGAGATAGTGGGGCGGTGGGGCGGCGCTGAGCAAACATATCCGAATCCGGCGATATAATTTACAATGTTTATATCCGTGTAATCGTACGCCCGATCTCGCGTCATAGGTGGTGGGTACACAGAGAATGAGTTTTGAAATGAATTTTTCAAATTTTTTAAATTTATGATAAAAGTTTAAAAAAATGTATAGTTTTTATGTAGGGTTATACTAACAGAAGGCTTACCTAACATAACTAAAGCAGAAATAACAAAAAACTATCAGTTTTTTGGAATAAACTGACAGATTTACTTCGTCAATAACCCACTTTTTCTCTTCGCCTTTACAAAGAAAAACAATTCCAATGGTGACCATACAAAGTGATCAGAAAAAATTAAAAAAATCAGATGAATTGTACCTATCACTATTGCTATCTCTCACAATAATATCATTACTCCTAAACATTCCTACCGGCTGCCACCTGTCTTTTAGGCTCTGACGTCAATATAAATACGCTGGACCGACAATACCCTTTGAAATGATAGCTTGGTTTCCAATTGTTTTCCGTCGAAAACTTACATAGTTTTCCCGGCTGCAATCACATCATAATATTATGATTGCACAGCATTCAACATTTTTATCGGTATATTTTGGCTCATTATCCCCTCTCTATAATTGGTTCCTTTCCCACCCACCTCTGCCATCAGCGCCAAAACGGCGCAAATTAAATCGCCTCTCCATGGCCAGACTTATTATTGGTCCAGCGTACTTATATGAATAGAAGTCATGCTCCTATGTCAGGATCGACGGCGGTATCATTTACCATCAGGTAATCTGTCACACATCAGTTTATTTCTTTGTTAGTTTAGTAAAAAATAGTAATTTACGAAGTCAGTTATATTACTTAATGTACTTTCAGCTTCAAAAGACAAAACATTGATAGCAGTTTATTTTTTTGAATGATAAGCAGAAAATAGCCGCACTAAAAAGGTGTACGCACGCAATATTGATAACAGGAGTTCATTGTGTTATTTTGCTTGTAAATAACTGCTAATTTTGCAAAAACAATGATTTTGATATCAATTTAAATTGATTTTAAAGTATTTTTTTAATAAAAACTATTCGATTCGAACAGGTATTTTGGAAATCGTTGCTATGAACATTGTTCAATTTATTTAAATTTTAAAACTTTAAGCGTTTTTACTAATATTTTTTATAAGTCAATGTTACTCAGATCATTTTAGATCTCAGTAGGTCGTTGTGTCTGTCATGTTATTGCTCTGTAGCAATTATAAAAGAAATAAAATCGTTAGCGTTACATATGACCTGGGCAGACCCAGTCAGGTTGTTCAAATATATCTTACCTCGTATTAAAGAAATTAATAATTAAATATATTAATTTATGACCCGGCTCCGCGTGGCAGCCTAATATTTTTTCTCGGAATCGTCTCCCATTAAAGTATAATGTTTTATTAATCTCTTCATCCAGTTATCAATTGATTTTATTGTGGAGACTGTAATTGTAAGTGATATGGATATTGTATACTTTAAATTGAATGGAAAGTGACAGATTTTTTTTACTTTATGTCCTATTAAAATTATTAAAGTGACAGATAAGGACGAATGAGTTTATGAATCAGGTAAGTTACAAAGATACTTTAGTGATGATAAGATTGAAAATATTTTTAAATCTTATTGAATCCTCCCAACACCCGCGAGTCAAGAGCTAACTGGCACAACGGATAGCAATGGCCATCCAACGGGGCAATGCTATAAGGTTGCTCGGTACTCTGCCAGATGGGGACGACCTGGGAAAGGTTTTTTTTATAACTTTGTTTTTTAATTCCGTATATTGTTAGTTTCTATCTATTTCAGCTTCTTAGTTTTAAAATATTATAATTATGATTTTAAACAATAAATAAAACTTACCGTGAATATAATTTTTAAATCTAATACATTCTTCATAAAAAAAAATGGCATACGAATGTAGTCTTTATGAATGGATTGAAGAAAAGGAAGTTTGGTTTTCTAGAACAAATAGAATGTGATATCTAAATATTTAGTGTGAAAAGAAGTTGATGAAATTCATATTATTAAGGTATTTTTATATAAAGCAAGGAGGACAAGTAATAGGAACAGCGGGAATAGGGATAAGAAATGTGACATGCGGTAAACTCACACTCACTGAATTCAACACACATCGACGCTTTTTCACGACAGTTTTCTACGACACTGTGGTTATATTGCTTATGTTAAGGAAATTTCCATATTTTCGTTTTTTTTTTCTTGTGCAAACACCCGCAAACAGTAATATGATATAATAATATCTATGGACGCTTCACTCCACATCATCACATCCATGATCAAGAGACATTGAAAAACTTTTTGTTCCGTTGGCGGGATTCGAACCCGCGACCCCCAACGTGAGCTACCATAGCGCTCAACCACTGCGCCACAGAGGTCGTCAAACAGTAAGATGCAATCTTGATAATAGTGTTATTAATCAATATTATATTTTGAATATGCTTTAGAAACCATGCTTTGATCTAACATGGAAGTCGTTGACGAAGATAAGATGACTGTAGTCAGTTATTTTGAGCGTCCGTGGCCTAGTAGGCAGACCTTTGGTTCTCACTCGAGAGGGTGTTGGGTTCGAACCCGAGTGAAGCTGTGTACCAATGAGACATTTTCAGATCTCAACTACATAAAAGAGACGCCTTGGGAGAGCCTCGGCACCAATGACCTTGACCGGTGAGACACCACGGCCTCACATAAATCCGGCGTGAAACGGCGTCGCCCAGTGTTTCTTTCAGTGAGTGACTTCACCCAACTTTCCCACACTTCATTCCCTATCGCCATTCCCGTATAGGTAACGCACCTACAACTCTTTTCATATTGCGAGTGTCTTTGGGCGACGGTAGAAGCTTTCCATTAGATTTTGCTCGTTTGTCCCTTTATTTTTAAAAAAAGGGAAATAGGAAATAGCGGGGGCTAGTGGGTTGTGGGTTGGACGGGGATTCGATTCTCAATTACATGTCAGAGGTCGCAACGGTGAAAAATGTCAACGATACCGCAGGTGGCGTGTCATCGCGCGTGAGGTCCGGACGGTGGTGTGCTGGATGGAACTATGATCGAAATAATAAGGACTAGCTTTTGCCTATAGATTCACTCGCGTAGAATTTGAAAAAAGCCTAAAAATTATTATACTTATAATATAAAATGCAATTATTCGCGTAAGCTCCTTTAGTTAAATAAGTTTTTATAATACCAAAAGATTTGTTGTGTATCGTTCTAAGTTTATATCAAAAATCAAATCGATTGGTTGCTTCGTTAGCGCGTGAATAAATAAAAAAACAAACATAGGTACTTTCCCATTATAATATAAGTGTGTAGTGCGTTTGGTGAATTTTTCACAGACAGTGTATTGTCAGTTGTCTCGTCATCATAATAATCCATACTTATATTAAAACGAGAAAGGATGTTTGTCTGTCTGTTACCTCTTCACGTATGTGGGTATTAAACGATTTTGCTAAATTTTCGTGCCTCGATTGACACGAAAATAGACAGCTCCAAACGAATTAAAGAAAGACTCAAGTAAGTTGCTAGCATCATCAATTAATTTATATTTTTATAATAACGTATAAATTATTATTATTTTGACGATCTCAGCGGCACAGTGGTTGAGCGTTTTGGTAGCTCACGTCGGGGGTCGCGGGCTTGAATCCCGCTGATGGAGCAAGTTTTTCTATGTTCCTGGGTCATGGATGTGTGTTGCATCTTAAATATGTGTATTGTATAAAAAAGTATTAAATATATTTCCGTTGTCTGGTACCTGTAACACAAATCCCTCGGGTACTTAGCACGGGGCCAGACTGACGTGGTGTGAAGCGTCCATAGATATAAAAAAAAAACTTTTTCTCTTACCCATTTTAACGGTATCCAACCTCAGTTATATTATCAATATTGATAATATATTAAGAACAAGTTAGGAATGGATGGTTTATCATAGATGCAGAATCCTATATACAGTGGCGTAACTTTACCGTTCGAGGCCCGTGGCAAATTCGTTTTCGTTCCACTATGTCAATCCGATACAAAAACACGTCAAGCGATTATTATAAAGAGTAATCGCTTGCCGTGGCATTTTGCCGGCTTGCCACTGGACTGGAAGGGGACTGAGTGTCCAATTTCTATCTTTTTCAAAAAAAAAATCTTTATCTTTAAATGAAGTAACTCATATAATAATTGTCAAACTTCAGCTTAGAAATTCCTCTAATCATTTATAAATCCATTATCCCTACTAACATCCTCACAAACGATCTTACCTACCATACCTAGAAAAAAATTCATCAAAATCGGTCTAGCAGACCGTATTGGCGACGTCAGACGGATAAATAATATTAATGTGGATCTTGACTTGAGGCTTTCTTTAACATTTTTTGTGGGCATGTAAGAAGATCTATTGCTTTTTAGAGGCTATAATAGAATGTTCCCGAGTTATTAAATTACAAGTTTGAGTCTGTGCCCAAAGAAAAATTCTGTGGTCGGTTTTATTATTTCTCATTAAAAAATATGCTTCTCTTGTTTTCAGCACGCCTATTCACAGTGTACGTTGACTCTGCAGACTTCAAATTGATGTTCAACTTTACGGTATCTTCAATGCTAAGCAGTGGGGTACTTTTTACAGCTGTATATTACCAGGCATTTAGAAAATCAACAAAAAATGAAAAGGTCACAAAAAAAGAGTAAATAAATACCAACCAGTCAGGTTAGCAAAAGTAGTCCAAGATTATGCAGCACGACATACGTTATGTCAGAGTACAGGATGAATCTCTGCCCCATTACACAATTCACTTACCTACTGACTTAGATTTGTTGTATTAGGGTCGATTTACACTTAATTTAGTTAAGTTGCGAGTTAAATTGCGCGATCGGCGAGTTTAGTTATTTTTGACGTTTGAACGGTAAAATCGAGTTAAGTTATAAGCTGTTAATTAAGTTGGCTTTAATAGACCGCGATCCTATTTTTTGACGAGTTAAGTGCGAAGTGCCACCCCTCTCGCGTCTCTCGCACCCCGCCAACTTAAATCACCAGCGTGTAGACGTTTAAGTTTAGTGCAGTTCATATTATAATGTTTACTTTATCAAAAAATTTAATAAAATAGGTATTTAATTGAGTAAAATATTAAATGTAAATAGTTTGTAGGCAGTAATTGAGCAATTTATGGAGACTTATCTTGTTTTCGAACCAGCAACTTATGATTACTTAACTCGCATACGTTTGAACGTCACTTAATACTTACTACTTAATTGTTAGCTGACCGTTTTAATAACTCGCTACTGTACTTAATTAAATGTTTATGATACAATCTAAGGTATGTGGTGATTGTATTTTTAAAATAAATAAATAAAATAAAACGATGTTATTGTCTAGGCTGTTTCCGTTAATTAAATGATGATTAAGTTCATTGAGTCATGCTGCATGATCATCTAGGAAGTACTCTATAATAATATATTTTTTTGTGTATCTTATGTTAATGAAATGTTGCCACATTTTCCAGTCAATTTTTAAATTTTTATTAATCGGCTTAAACATAATGTTGGCATTGTATTTTATGTATATAATTTTTATCCTTTTACAGTGCCATATCGCACAATCAAAATGAGTGATATACATATTATGTTTGTAATATTTTTTATTGTGCCATTTGATGGAAAACCATAAAAGACATGTATGCAGGCCGTGCCCTATGTTATAAATCAGTTCTATTTTGTTATACCAGTCAGGTATATAAATAATAACCTGGAAATATTCTAGCTTAAATTAATTATTATTATTGTGTTCTTGTATTTTATGTAAGGGGACCATCCATTAAGTACGTCACACCACGATTTTTAGACCCCATGGTCACAAGTAGTCACATTTCTGATACAACCACCCCCTTGCGTGTGACGTAGTTTATGGATGGTCCTTACCACAATTGCTTGAAATTGTGGTTACCTAATTAATCAAATATTAATAAGACTATGTGACACAAATAAACTTAAATCAAAATAAAGTGTATTCAAAATAAAACTTAATGAGTTAAAGCTTACAAACGTTCAAAATTTAAAATCGGGGTCTAGGAGCGACAAGGAGCGGAATAGCGCTTAAGCGCGGCTTTGCCGATGCCACTTTTTAGACGGCAACTGTGAATCTTCATAATATTAAATCAAAGCTGTAAATTTATTATATATTTGATAAGTGTTATCTACCTCCTTTTGCCTTAATTTTTATTACTTGCTGTTACTGTTAATAGTGTTAGACCGTTCATTTTTTCACATATACTACAAGGTTTATTTTGCTCTACGTCACTACTACTAGAGCATTGTCGCTATAAAACGAAACCTATAGTCTAGATCATATAGTTGCATTTTATCGGGCCAAATAATCTCGTTGACAGTGACGGTGTGCGGAGGACAAACGGTCCGCGCGCAACTGACGCCAGATTGATGTCTGAAAAATCCCTAATAAAAATTATAAGACCGTCGATCAACTGATGGCAATCACTCTCTCGTCATTCTTAACTAGACTGATACCAGATTGAACGTGTAACATTCGTGTGAGTGCTAGCCACTACTACTACTAGAGGTCAGTGGCTAGCTTATATACACTGGACTGACGATACCCTTTGAAATGGCACGAAACGAGTGGGGAAAGAACTAAAACTGAAGTAATTTACAAATGGCTGCTTAATCGTTTCAATTATATTTTAACTAAAAGTTTGACACGATAAAGTTTGTTATTTCGTAGTAATTTATTTTGTGTTAAAAAAAGTGGTAGAAGTTTATAGGTAAATTATAAAAGAGTGTAGGTTATGTAAAACTCATTAGTTCCTTTCCCGCTCGTCACTGCCATCAGCGCCAAACTACCGCCTACATTAAATCGCTTTACCATGGTTAGGCTTATCCTCAGCTCAGAGTATTTATAATATCATAGAAATCAGTGGTGCTAGCACAAATAACGGATGATGAATAAAAGTATATTATTTATAAACATTTTTCTGAAATATCGCTGCATATAATTGTTTTATTATGCAGTATGAAATGTGACCACATTTTTGTTTTCTAGATTTTGTATTGCGATTTGCAAAGTTTTTATGGTTCGATTATTATGCATCCCGTAAATTTTTATTTTATTGACGGAATATTTATGAACGAAAATGATCATGGTGAAAGTATACGTCCTGTTTTAAACGGGACCCACAATTTTTAATTAATTTCTAACTCAAAATACAATGCAAGAAGCTAAGTAATATCCTGTATGTAAGTTACTTGCGAAGTACGGCTGCATAATATTACCATATAATTATTATTGGCTAGTCATAACGTTGAAATAACATATTATTTATCCTTATAAAATCAATATTTAATAAGGACATTATACTTTCGTTTGTTATGTGCGTTGATGTTGAAATTATAAAAAATGAAGACATTATAATAAAAAGACATTAGATTATTTAACTATGTTTGTAGTTTTAATTTATTCTTTGAGCCCGAACTGGCTTACTGCGTCTCCTTTTAATCTAAAACCTTGTAAATTCTATTGTAACATATATCCAAATTTTTCTAAAGTACCTACCAATAAGAATGTACTACAAACAAAAATTTGATTTCTCTTATCTTAATTTTTTCTACGTAAATAGCTACTGATAGCTCAGTGCGAGTTTTTTTTTTGACATTCGATCGTGAACGCGTTTCGCGTTTATATAGGACCTTATATGGGATCTGTAGAGCGCCACCTAGCGATGCTCACGGTCACATCTACAAATCCCATAAAAAATCCTAGTAAACGCGTGCACTGTCGACTGTCAAAAAAAAAAACTTGCACTCGGCACTCTGAAGGTAGATTTGCCAAGGTTAAAGATTAATAATTTTAATAAAAAGAAGATTATTATAATTTGGCTGCACATTTAAAACCGAATTTATCAGCAACCCTCCTCCGAGACGCATTCTGGTTTAGTGTGATAACTGACAGGTGTCGGGATTTTTCTGATAAATACTGTAAAGTGCGACGGGCTTAAGAGCCGATTTACACTTAATTAAGTTAAGTTGCGAGTTAACTTGCGTGATCGGCGAGTTTAGTTATTTTTGACGTTTGAACGGTAAAATCGAGTTAAGTTGTAAGTTGATAATTAAGTTGGCTTAAATAGAACGCGATCCTATTTTTTGGCGAGTTAAGTGCGAATTGCTACCCCTCTCGCGTCTCCCGCATGCCGCTAACTTAACTCACCAGCGTGTACACGATTGAGTTTAGTACAGTTCATATTAAAATATTTAATTTACCAAAAAATTTAATAGAATAGGTATTTAGTTTAGTAAAAAATTAAATGAAATTATTTTTTATGCAGTAATTGAGCAATTTATGGAGACTTATCTTGTTATCGAACCGGTAACTTATGATTACTTAACTCGCCTAGGTTTGAACGTCACTTAATACTTACTACCTAATTTTTAGTTGACCGTTTTGTTAACTCGCTATTGTACTTAATTAAATGTAAACCGGGCCAAAGGTATAGTATGGGATTACACGGCAGTTACGGGTTTAAAACGGCTAAATTTATTTTAAACACGGTAATATGTACGAAGCAGATTAGGGTAAAAGCATGAAAAATTATTTAAAGCTATGGGTGTTCTGGTCGAGTTTTCCCTCATTTTTCGATCAAAAGTACGTATATATTAACTAGCGCTCATTGCTGTAGGAGAGCCACGTTTCAGCAAAAATGGACCAGCTGGACCAGAGAAATACCACAGCCTCACAGAAAACTCGCTTGAAACTGGTTGTGTTTTGTTCAGTGAGTGAGTTTACCGAAGTCCAAATTTCCCTACTCATTATTCCCATTACCTATTCTATCCCCTATTTCTTCATCAACCGGCAACGCATACTAGTGTCAATAGGTAATCGCTTTTCAACAGGTGATCGTCTGCTCGCTTGCCCCCTAATTCTCATAAAAAAACAAACCTAAAATCCTAAGTGACGTGCCCACCAATTATGCATCCAAAGAGTTTGCCCACTTTACTCGATAAAAAGTCGTAATTAGGCAAAGAGCACTCGAACTTGGAGGAAAAAAGTTGGAGTGATTAACGAGTGCCTATACATCAAAGACGAAAACATAATTAGCAAGTTTTAGTCGTGTAAGATATTGCGAAGTGTCGTTTCTTCGGGCAGACAAATGGACATTTAGGAGTATCATTAATTATACTACTTGTCTCTTATTAGCACTTACGAGAAAATTGGGTGAACTGGTCAAGTGCGAGTTGGACTCGGTCATAAAGAGTTCCGTAATAACAAAGGGAATGTAATGCTGAACAATAAAATCCTAGCAAATATGTTCTCCTAATTTTTCTAGTAGAATTGCTGATTAAAATGTAAACAATTAGGACGATTTAAATTCGCAATATTAATGTGAAATAATTTATCTAAACGACACATTAATCTATTATATAACTATTATTAAAAAAAATACAAAATCTAAACTATTATAAAAAAAAACAAAAAACTCGACTGCTTAAAATTCTACAAAGAAAACTACAATAAGAACCCATCACACTTAAATTAGTTTAACTTAATAATTTAAAGTGCCGCATGCGGTGACAAACGTAGTTTTGGTAGATCTCTTTGTAGCCTGGGGGGTTATTATGATCTCTTATTCCCAGCCAAGTTCCAACCATTCAGCAGTCACGCGACACTAAATACACAAAGTTTGAGGTTCCCTAATGTCACTAGAATTTAAATAATTTAAAATCCATTCATAGACAACCAAACTAGTATAATTTCAGTTATTATTCTAATAAGGCCGATACAAAAAAATTACAAGGCCGTATATTGAATTGCCTGGAACCATGCAGGTTTGTAATGGTCATAATAGCCCCTGTAGTGAATAACTGAGTAGTTTGTCCCCGCCTGCAGCACTTTGAATTATTAAGTTAAACTAATTTAAGTGTGATAGGTTCTTACTTTTTTTCGTTTTACTTTTTAAAAAGAAACAAAACCCAACTGGTTTTGTTTTTTTTTCAATAATAGTTTCATTGTAGAATTTTCAGTAGTTTTCAGTACAAGCGCCGCCCGAACGATTAATCACACGCTTTATGAATATTTGTGTTAAAACATAATTTGATATGTATATTTCTTAACTCGTCTTTTTACTAGCTTTCATTTGATACCCATATTCAGGAAAAAAATCGAGGAAAAGCAGGAAAACAGGAAAGATCATTTTTCACATACCGCGCCATGTCCGATACCTAACATGCAGGTATACTTACTTATAGCGATACATAGCATTCACTACAACGGTGCCTGATGGCTACTCATTGTACTCTGCTTAAGGCTTAACTCACACCGAAATAGCGGCGAAGGGCAACGAAGCGAAGCGCTGTTTCAGTGGGCTCGAGAAGGCGCACGGACTCCCGCGACTGCTCGAGAAGCCGCTGGACTCCGCGCTCCGTTGCCCGTCGCGGGACTTTGCGCTTCGTTGCTTCTATATTCTCATCTAAGTTACCACGCGGAAGGAGTTGCAAGCAACAGCTAGTTATTCAATAAAATCACTCAGCACTTTTCGCTGGGAGCGTTATGTGAAGAACTGTAGGTATGTTTTTATAATAATGCTGATAGCTATTACCAGCCATTAAAACCTATGCAGAAGCAAATTAAGGTCATTCATCAACGAACGTTCGAGCCTTCGAGGTATTTACTATTGAGGCTGTGAATGCAGCAATCAGTTAGGCTATTAAGGTTTAGCGTGCATAATTAAAATATTAAATTAAAATAAACATTGATTTGTTTGAATTATTTCGGTAGTAGGATAAGAATTTTGGTAACTTAATTGGTGATTTTTTTTGAATTTGTTGGTAAATTTTAGACATTTTTTTAAGAACTTGTTAAGCTACCACATTTTTTTTTTGATAATTTTTCAAATTGGCACAGTAGGGAATATGCATGATTTTTTTTTTCTTTCTTTAAATATCTATAGTTATTGCAAAACGACGTAGTTCAATTATTTTATTGATAAAATTGAAAACAACAAAGTTATAAACGTTTAAAATAGTTAATTAGAAATAGAGATCCGATATTGTTGTTAATCTATAAGATGCATACAAAGTTCATTTTAAATTACGTTTTAAGAGAAAGAGATGGGTAGAAAACTTAAACCGCTAATATCTCACTTATTTCTCAAAATAATTCATAGATTTCTTTTCGTTCTGTATGTATTTAGCCCACTATCATAATAATTTGCATTAAATAAATTTTGTTTTACACGCATCTTCCCTATTATATTATCCTGGCCGTCTGTCTGTTTTCAGGCTTTAACTCAAGAACGGTAACAGCTTGAACGCTGAAATTTTCACAGACTATGTATTTCTGTTGCCGCTATAACAATAAAAAATTAAATAAATCAAATATTAGCTCCTCGCACGACAAATTTGCTTTTTTATTTTTTTTTCATAAATGTCACTGCTAGTCGCTTTTGCTTACATGATATAGTCTTCCTTACCTGTTTAACTTCAGAAAATATCGAACTTGAATTTGCTCTCTACTAGTACGGAACCCTTCGAACTCTCCCACAAGTTTCACTTATTCCGTCGACTGCAAAATTCAAAAGAGATATAGAATATATAAGTTAAATACCTACCCGATCCATACGTCACCGGAACTAGGTTGTCGCCTGTCACTGTTAAAACTCAGCCAGCCATTGCTATTGGAATACCGCGCGACGTTCAATTTCCTCAGCCGACGTTGCAAATGTATTGCGTAATATCTATCCCGATATATCGGGCTGCAATACCAATCTTGGCATTGTTTCTTTGAGATTTTCCGCGGTATACGTAGTGAGGAAGTAATTTAGATCAGTTCGCCTGTTACTTATTTGGGTTTTCTGAATTTACTCCAATTTACTTAATATTGACCACCGTCTCGGACCGTGGTGTATGCTATGGCTTTATCATGAGTTTGGATTAATAGTGTTTTCTCGATACTCGAGTTATATTATTTATATAATTTTAATTTTGCAAGTCACCGCTAGAGGCGTTGTAACATTCGCCATATTAAAAATTTATGTAGTCGATATCGAGTATCGACCAATACTGTTGCTTCAAACTCACTACGGGAACGCTAGTGGTATGGCGTCCCCAGTTGGGGATGGAACTAGGTCGATAGTATCCCCAATCTATGGTAATACCAATGTCATTCAAGTACAAGCCACACCTCTTCAGAGTACGAAAGTCAATATCATTTGTTATAAATCTCAACAAGTCAATACACTACAATCTGGTTATTTTATTTATTGATTTACGTCAAAATAACATGCGCTATTGAAAAAATGTATCCGAACCCAAAAACCGGGCTATAGTAGGCTAAAAGTATTCAGAATATCTATTTTGAATGAAAGGATTTCATGGAACTTAGTATTTATTATTGTTATGAGGTAAACAAAGCATTTGTTGCCGTATCACAAAGATAACAGTAAGAAATGGACCGTGAACTCGGAGTTTGTCAACAAAAACCTTTTCTTGTAACGACCCAATAAGATGGATTAGCGTTGCGCACGCGAACCCCAAAATTACCGCTAATAATACGCCTGTCAAAATCCTTGTTACGAGAAATTAGGCATTAGAAAAAAATAATGATCATCCCCAACCATAATTAAGGTTAACCCAAGGACAGAAGCTTTTAATATTTTTTTTCATAAGGCAATTTGTCATCTTAAAAACTGGATTAGCTTTGTCTCAGTACACAACAGGAAAATGGTTTATGATTGTACATTTTTTTTTTTTAAGATTTTGAAAGTTACCGCGTCAAAGACAAGGCAACTTTGATGTTCCCTTAATCAGAGATCTATCATGAGCTGATGAAAATAGAAAAAAAAACTAACGTCCTAATTAGCTACAGTCAGAACTCAGAACACAGCGTGCAGCGGTTACATGCGCGGCTCCTGATTCGGGGTCATGGGTTCGATTCTCGCGTTATGAAATATGATCCATGCATCGGATGGGCATGTTACAGTCCTGCGCCTGAACTCTCGCCATTTGTGTCGGTTATCCGTCCCACAGGGTTATGAGAGAGCGCTTGTGTATTGCGCACACACGTGGGCACAAAAAAAATCATACCTGCGTAACAAGCCTGCATTCAAAGAAGCCGGCCACCGTCACCGAAACCGGTGTGATTGTTATTATTATTAGTCAGAACATTGTAAACATTTTCAGGGAAGTAACGTAAAATAATACAATACAGAGGCAGGCTTAATGCCTTTTATTAAGCCTGCCTGTGTATTATAAAGTATAATAAAAAATAACAAAACAAATGAAGTTAATTTTTATATGTTCACAGCAGCGCTACCGATATTAGATCTAGAATTGGAAAAACGACTACAATTTTTCAATGTCACACCAAATTCGACGTAGCTTTAAATAGCCGTGAGGTCAGAACGATGATGAGGTCATCAAAGGGCGTAATTTAATTAGGGCGAATAAAGCCACTCTCGAAGGGATTATATTCGAATACATCTGCCTGAAAAGGGGCAGTGTGTGGCAAATTAGACTCTCCTCACGATTAATTAAAGTTTACTTTCGCACTAACCTACTTTTCACTGTGTCGATTTCCTTGAAAACTAATCGCAGACCAATATTAACTTTATCTTATCTGATCAGGGTTCAAAACGGCTTGTCGTTGTTTCGGCATATCGGACTAACGAGACCGACAGCAGAGCATTGCTAACATAAGCCATAATGTTTTACCATAATGAAACAACTGCTACAAAGTTGTTTGTTTGATTTGCATGGATGTCTCAAAGTGTTTTCTTTTCAAGTTAAATGGAAGTTGAAACAACTGGTTTCCTTCGCGGACGCTCCGCCCCGCTAGACAAGAGGCAAGCGATTAACGTTTACGATAATCGCTTCGCTTGTTTTGTATGGGATTGACATATTCGAACTATGTCAAAGTCCCATACAAAAACACGCCGAGCGATTATCGTAAACGATACTCGCTTGACACTTGTCTGAAGGACCAGAGCAGTTAAAAGTTAAGTACGAGATGACAGCTGCAGGACTAGCATAGCGTCAGGTATAGAAACACATACTAATAAAAATATATTATGTTATATATAGGTATAGAAATTTTGACAAGTTTTCGGGATAAACTGACAGTTTTCTACCATGCTAGGGACTAGCACGGCGATCGGGAGTGGAAAGTTTCTTTCTTATCTCGATTTCTTCCATCATCGAAAGTCTTTAGTAATTGCGATTATCAGAATCTGTGGTGCTGTTACTGTTGCTATGAAGGGAGTTTCTGTTTTTTGTCAACATTGAAACTTGAGTCGAGTAACGCCATGCTCGGTTATAAGAAGTTTAGAAAGAAACTGCCATTATCTTTTTCCGAAGTATCATCAATTTAACAAGGACACGCTATGATGAACCCGCTGTTGCCGCTTGTCTCTACTTCATAAAAATGCTTAAACACGTATTTATTTATTTTGAATCAGTAGCTCAGAAATAAAATTTTAATGTCTTTAACTGAACAAATGTCAATCTTTCAAACAAACTTTCAACACCTATTTTACCCCCTTAGGGGTATTATTTTTAAAAAGCCTTTTTTAGCGAGTGTCTTCCCAATAATACAATTCTACTTACCAAATTTCATGACTGAAGCTTTAACAGTTTTTGCTCGACGAATATGAATCAGTCAGTAAGTCAGGACTTGTTATTTTATGTAAGTATAAAGATAAATTCATTGTAACATTTAATTAATTTATTTGTAAAATAATAATCTTTTAGACAGATGACTGTTTTTCTATAGGTCAGATACTTTACACCAATCAGAAACAGCCGCCATTTTGGGATGACAAGTATGGAAGGAGAAGTAAAGGTGTTTTATTATAAAATGTATCAAGGAGTAATGAACGAAGCTAGTACGTCTACAGGGTGTAATGAAAATTAGTGATAAGACTTTAGTGATCGTGTGTATCCCTGATATTGAGTTCACTGTAAAAGTAGCAGCCTATTAAACCACAAAAACGGAGCAACTTTATGACGTGATTTTTTGTGTAAAGTTAGTTGGGCTGGAGAAGGTCATCGGCTACTTTTTACTGCAATTAAACATCTCATTCCGTTGGTATAACAAATAATAATAAACTTATTTTGGCGCAACTGAATTGAGGGCATTATCTAGTTTTTAAAAGAAGTTGTACGAAATGACGTAAAATATTCCAATAATGAACCTTCCTAAAACATCTGTATATTTTTCTTTCCTAATTCTAGTTTCGAAACGCATCAGCTATTTTCAAATGATAAATCCATGGTAAACGGTTCTCTTCGTTCCTGTTTGTTATATAATTCTCCATTTTAATATCATCTCGCTCCACGCCTGGCGATTAATATTTAAGTGGTTCAGGTGCGATCTTTAAGTATTCCAAGAGGTCGTAAATTTTTAATTCTATAGACGGATGGGAACTATTATTTTATTTATGGATGTTCGCGGCTCCGCCTGACTCGAAGCCTTATTAAGATTTTTAGTTAAGTTCACCAGTGATCTTAAGTATGATGTTGGCGACGGGGTTTTGTCTGTGGGGATTTCATTGTTATTTGTTTGAATACAATATTATTGTTTTATAAGGGGATTAATATTTTCAAAAACTTTGAGTACTAAGCCAACACAATCCATATATAAGCTTTGTCAGTGTGTCTGTCTGTCTGCCTTACTGTTACCTTTTCACACCCAAACAGCTGAGTTGATTTAGCTGAAATTTAGTATGGAGATACTTTAGATCCCGAGGAACGAGGAACATAGAATACTTTAGATCTCGTAAGAATTAAATTTCCCACGCGACAACGAATTTTGGAGCAACGGAGTTGCTGGCATTGAAATGAAATGAAATATATTTATTGCAAAAATGTAGTGTTTAGGATAGATCTTAAAATTAAAATTCGTCTCCATACATTCTGCTATTCATGTGGCGTTCAACAATCAATTTTATTAAAGAGTAATCATCATATAAATTTTAATAATTACTAATTAGGTATCGAAATAATATAAAATAAGTCAAGCTGATAAAACATAGTCTATAGAATGTCTATGAAAACTAAAAAGTCAAGAATATATTATTTTAAATGTCAATGTTATGTCAATTTAAAATAATAATAATCAATTTAAAATCTAACAATAAAATTACAACAAAAAATGCAAATTAACAATAATCATTTGTAATTTATGTATTCTTGGACACTGTGAAAACTTTCTGCCAACCATTTTGTTATTCGTCCTACCTGGTACTATGACACTTTTTATTCTGATTTGATTATTTCGTGGCACGAAACAGGAACCTTACAATCCTAGTTTTACGCGAGCAAACTGCGGGTAAAAAGTAGTAGTATTATAAATACATATTTACATTTTTTAATTATAGTTAGCGGGCAAGCGAGCAGAAGGGTTATCTGATGGAATTGCTGTCGCCCATGGATGCTCGCAATATCCGAAATAGGGAAAAGTTAAAGGAAAGGGATTAGGGAGGTTGGGCCACCAGTAAACTCACTCACCGAACGAAACAGCAAAACGCCGTTTCACGCCAGTTTTCCGAGTCTCCGTGGTACCACTCCGGTCGAGCCGGCGAATTCGTGCCGAAGCATAACAAGCATCATAGTTACATAACGCCGCATCACGGTCCAGTAATGTAAATACCAGACCCGGAACATAAATCATTCGCTCAATTTCAGGGAGTCTCATAGATTTTATATTAAACTCGCAAACTTCACCTTCAGTGTTGCCAGATACAAAGTACGGAACCGGAGAATTTGATAAACATCTGCGGAATTCGTAATCGCATTACTTTGAACACTGTTTTAGGATGATCAGGAATCATATTAGATTTCAATTAAATATTTTTAACTTGTGATTTAAGGGACGTTATTTTATCAGGTATCGAAATTATTTAGTGCCTTATAAGACTTTTCGTGGTGCCAAAAATATTCACTTACTTTTTGTCTAAAGCTTACTCTTAAAGTATCGTTCCGATCTTGGCTGCAAGCGACTACGACACACAATAACTGAAATAAAACACCACTTTATTATATAAGCTAAAAGTTTCATTTTGCTCTACGCCTCTACGAAGCAGCGACGTCGTGGGCGGCTGAATGCCAATAGACAATGAAACCTATTGCTAAAGTCATAAAGTGGCATTTTATTTGATTTTTTATGCATCTCGGCCTCTTGCAGCCAAGATCGGATTGTTAACTTCAACACCAAAAACATTTTCATGCGAGACCATATGGCTCGTGGTGTCAAAAATGGTGAGATCTTGTTTCTAGCCAAACATGCTCCGGGAAGTCAGGACTAAAAATATTCAATTAATATATCGTTATATTAACAAAGTCGATAAAAATATAATATGTCCTCTGATTCAGTTCAAAAAAGAGACAATCTGTAATATGTTACACATAAGTTTGAAATAATGTGTTTTTTGTGTGATTTGTGTCAATTTATGTAAAATTTATTAAAGAATAGTATATACTATATTTATAACGTAATAATATATAATAAAGATAAATATTTCGTTAATCTATTTACTACGTTATCGAATTGGACTATATATCTGTAATGATAATCATAAGAATTAATAATAAATGAATAAAATAAAAAATCGTATCGGCCGCACGAAATGAAACTAAAAACTTTACTCTGGCTCTTGGACCATAAAGAAAGCGTAGTTCATTTCGTATACATTAGAAACATATTTAAATGCCAGGGAGAAAGTCGCGTCAAATAATTTTACACACGAATCTTCATGAGTCGTGTGTATTATTATTTAAGGGACATCATGAAATCACGGCACCGGTTCTCACAAACGTCTCGGCGTTATTTGCCACGTCAGCTGGCCTCACACATGCGGAACGGCTCTCTGAATTCAGATCCGGAAGACGACTTGTCAGTATGATTCTTTCAGATCTGAAACATTAATCTTAAAAAAGTCGGTGTGTGGTGCGTATCGCTATCAGCTATTATACGGTATTTCGGTCTTTCTGAACTAATAAACTGAATTCAAATCCAGCATCCAGTTATCCAAAAACAGACTTTTAGACCGGTATTACTCCTTGACGCTTCTTTACCTTCTTTGGGATCAATACCCAATATTTTTTAAAGTGTAAAGTCCCAATATTTTTTAAAGTGTAAAGTCCCAATATTTTTTAAAGTGTAAAGTCACGTTTTTAAATACTATACCCTAATTCAGAAACTAGTTGATGCCCCAACTTTGTTTCGTGTAAGTTATATCACGGGAACCGTACATTTTCCTAGAATAAGAAGTATCCTATGTGTTGCCTAGACTTAATAGCTATTAAATAAAAAAAATATTTATTCGAATCCGTTCAGTACTTCCGGGGATTAGCGCGTACAAACAGACAAACAGATAAACACTGTAGAAAAAAGGTCTCGAAATTATTAGAGCTGTAAATAATTTTTTAAGAAACTTGCCGATAAGGGAATGAGTTTCTAAAAACAATTATAGCGTTATGAGTTTCAGAAATATTTGCATCTTGCCACAACTCATAATTTATTCTCATTAAGAAATCTCACAAAGAACTTCGTTGCAATTTAAAATAAATTAAAACCTTCAAACTTTAAAGATCAGACAGCACACAAAATTTGTAAAAGTTTGTTAAAAGTATGTTTGAAATCCCAATCTGAATAACAAATACTTATCAAAATATTTTCAGTCTCAGGCAATCATTCACATATACAGGTATATACGTTATGACATGTTTATGTCATTGAATTCGTCAGTGAATTGTTTAATTCACTTGTATATAATTTAACTTATCTTTCATTTATTATGTAGCTTTTTCAACGCTTCCGTGGGACAAATCATAATTCGTGAATGTCGGGAAGCGAGCGAACCCGCGGGTAAGCCTAGTCCAAAATATTCGCAGTTTGCACAGACTTGAAGGACTTATTTACGTAACAAAAAGTAATCGGAAACAATTCGTTTAAAAGTTTTTTTTTTGACTGATATTATCATTTCTTAATCTCTTCTTATGAATTTCCCATCGTTTCGGCGTTAGTCTTCTATTTATCTTTTGTGTTTCGGTAATGGAATTTTTATTAAAGCCAACGCCAATTTTGCAAGATACACATACATTATATACAGATAACCTGGACTGTATGATGTTTTTGTATGTTAAAACTTAAAATTAATCACGAAGAAAGAAGACAAGTATTCTGTGTTGACTATTAAAACGGCCATGCTGTGTTTACTATAAGAAAATCGGTCAAGTGCGAGTGGGACTCGGTTCTTGCAATGCAGTTCAAAGATTGAATAGAGTACTCATTGTAGTTTCTGAAGAATCTATCTGTAATATACAGACGGACAAACATAGCCGACGAATCCATTTTTTTTTTGTTCCGGAACCCTAAAATAGCGTCGTGTACAAACTCCAATAACTTGTTTGGCGTCATGATCTAGGCTTTGTATTTTAACCGCTGAGCAAAACTTTAATATGGCGGCCAAGTTTTCATAGTATTGGCGTGAAATACGCAATACACATTATGTAGCGCATCACCAGCAAATATTTGCGTATTTTCAGTTAACCTAATTAAAACCGGCTAAGTGCGAGTTGGACTCGCGCACAAAAGGTTCCGTACAAAGGAGAGCAAAAAATTGAGAAAACATTTTTCAGACATGATACAGGTATAAAATACCACTTCATATCAAAAAATAACACAATGTATACGCCCAGTAGCGACATCTATTATCAAAAGGAGGAAAATGGCAAAGAAGCACGATTGTTGCATGATTTCCAAGACATAAATTAATTTAGCTTTTAATTTTTGTTGTTATAGCAACAGAAATATATAATCGGTAGAAATTTTAACGCTCTAGCTATAACCATTCTACAGCCTGGAGACAGACAGACGAACAGACATCGAAGTCTTACTAATAGGGTCCCGTTTTTACCCCTTAGGAACGGAACCTTAAAAGACGTAATATAATCGTGTCGTCATCGTATTAAGGCTATGTATCTCAACATGAGTTAAAAGTCGTTAGTAGTTAAATATTATTTCGGTAATTCCAAGAAATCCGTACAAAACCTACACGAGCGTGGAAATATTTTATTATGCTAAAGGTCACCCTGTGGTCGAAATGTAATTTAATTTTGAAATTGAACCATATATATTTAAATAAAATAATATTATGTAAAATTCACAGACGTCAATCATAAACAAAAGAGTATAATATAGTAGTAAAAATTGTAGTGTGCGTATCGTTTTTTACTTATTGCTTGTAAAGTAAACCTGTAGACCTAACATGTACCGTCGACAAAATTTTGTGTACACGTTTTGTCGACGTTTTTCGGTTTATCTCTTCATCATGACATACTTTTTATCGTGTCTGTCATCAAAATTACAGATAGTTGTGTTTTTTTAATCTGTGCTATTTTTGCCTACAAGCCCTAACATGACAACACAATCGAACCGAGTTTTGTCGAGATTTTGATATATGATGAAAAAGTTTTTCGCCAGATAAATATTTAATTTTGTATTCGTCACGTATTAAATAGTTTAAATCTGTGTTTTGTCGTTTACG
>JAOTAV010000004.1:194706-221582 GCA_026546445.1 Cyclargus thomasi | reverse complement strand
CATTAGTATTTTCTTAAGACGTTGTCACGTTCAACTATCGTCTGTAAACCGACTTTACAGACAACCGATTTTTTTTAGCAATGAGAGTTATCTTATATTGCCGCAAAAAAGTTATTAGGCACTGCAGTCTATATCATCTTTATTTATGCTACTTTTTATTAAAGAGGCGTAGATACATTTTTTTAAATATATTAAAAAAAAATGTAACACAGAAATTCGTATGCTTTTAGTTGAATATGTGTTCTCAATATAATAATATAGTATAAAGATGATTTTGTTACCATAATTTAGCAAATAAAATTATGATTATGATATAAAAAAATTAATTTTCAGTCAGTTATAAATGATATAAAGAAGGAGCGTGGAATACCAACATTATTTTAAAATATGCTTTAATATTGAATATTTTTAATTAATAAAACGCTATGCACACTACAATACGCACACTACAATATTTTGACATGACACGATAATCATAAACGAAATACTATTTTGTTAATGGTTGAAGAACTTTATGCCAAATTGGAGTCTGTAATTGAATTAAGATTAGAATATAACTTTTAATAGCTCCTGTACACGAATAATTAAATTATTTATGGTCGAATTCGACCACAGGGTAACCTCTCGTTAAAATTAAAATCTTGCGTTCTTTTATAGTTAATTAGTGTCTTTATATTTTAGTAGTAGTGTACAGCTTTACTGAATACTACTTAAGGCACCGTATACATTTTGAAATAACTTAACCTAACCAACTACAATCCAGTGAAGGATACATACAAGCTAAAACGGCTATTTATTAACGGGCCTGCTAATATCAAAGAATCCGATTCATAGTCAGGTTGCAGACTTACACAGCATAGTGTCACGAAAACGACAAAATAACGTAATATAAATAATAATGTATTTGTGGAAGTAAACGTACCATCGAAGAAATGGATTCATAGGCAGTTGTTAGATCTGCAACTCGTAAAAAAACATAACAAAATGTTCAAAAACAGCAATAGGAACTGACCAAATATCGATGCATGTGTTGGTTACATTTGGCTAGTTTTTTACTATGAATCCATTTCTTCGATGGTACGTTTACCACTATTATCGGCTAGCATAAGTCTGTATCTGACTGACTGACAAACGTGAAAACAATACATTTCATTGGCCATCAATTTGAGACGGTATCAATTGATATATTTCAATATCAGACTATTAATTAGTATCATCTTAAGACTCTGATGGATATTTGAGAGCGTATCATCTATCTTTGGTATTGAGATGAATTTTTACAGCCAACTATTAATACAAGGGGGCTATAATGACTCTTACAAACCTGCATGGTTCCAGGCAATTCAATATACGGCCAAAAATTGCCTTGTTCATTTTTCGTATCACAACGTCTTATTATTCTGACTGAATTAATTCTAGTTTGGTTGTCTATGAATGGATTTAAAGCATGTGTGTGTTAATGACATTAGGGAACGTCAAACTTCACGTTCATATTTAGTGTGACGTAACTGCCATTGTAGGCCATGGTCTTAGTATATATACCCCTTATTTATGGCTTATTTATGGCCATGGATATGGCTGTGGGTGGCGGCCTGGCCTCGAAGGCAGTTTTTGCCGTGGGAGAGCCATGATTTTCGCGTAACTTTCTGCCTCGCACAGTAAAGCTCTAGAATGAACTATCACCAGCAGTATTTCCGGACCGCTATGACCTGCAAACCTTCAAGAAGAGAGCGTATTGCAACCCTGATGTTGCGGGTGTCTATAGGCGGCGGTAGTTGTTTTCCATCAGGTAAACCGTTTGCTCGTTTGCCCCCGTTTTTATTTTTTAAAAAAAGATTCGGCACAAATTAGCCAGCTCGACCGTAGTGTTACCACGGCCTCACAGGAAACTGGCGTGGAACGGCGTTGTGCTGTGTTTCGTTCAGTATGTTTACCGGTGGCCCAACTTTCCTGGTCCCCCTGTCCCTGTTCCCATTCCCTATGCCCTCATATAGGCCGGCAACGCACTTGCAACTCTTGGGATGTCACGAGTGTCCATGGGCGACGAAGTTGCTTTCCATCAGGTAACCCGCTCGTTTACCCCCTGAATATAATTTTAAAAAGGCAGCGTATTTCGTAGGTACATGGAATGTTATAAATAAAGTACACCGCTAAGAAGCAAGCCTATATTCTAGTTAACAGTGTATGACTTCGTACTTAAAAGCATTAGACCCTAAAATGACTTCCATAAACATCCTAAAATTATACGAAGTTATGTGCAAACCTAATAGCCCTAAGAATACTTTAAGGTGGTCGCAAACACATTTGTTTGTTCGCCAATTTCGTGCGAACCTTTCCATTTTTGCGAAAAACGACGTATTTTAATCTCTATGTCGTAGAACATGAGGGTTTTTAGAAACGCTCTCAGATTTTATTGCGAGAAGCGAGCGCTAGTGTTAATTACTGACTTTCCGCGTTTGGCTTTTAGGGGCTAATGGAGAAATTAAATTACTTTGTTGTGCTTTAAACTGGCTTTTTTAATGATATTTAGGGAGGAGCGAGCGAGCAGACGGGTTACCTGATGGAAAGCAACTACCGCCGCCCATAGAGACTTGCACCATCAACGGGTTGCATGTGTGTTGCCGGCTTTTTAAGAGGCGATACGCTCTCTTCATGAAGGTTAGTAGATCGCCCATGGACACTCGTGATATCCGAAGAGTCTCAAGTGCGTTACCGGCCTTTATAAGGGAATAGGGAATGGGATTAGGGAAGTTGGGCCACCGGTAAACTCATTTACTGAACGAAACACAGCACAATGCCGTTCCACGCCAGTTTTCTGTGAGGCCATGATATCACTTCGGTCGAGCCGGCCCATTCGAGGCGAAGCATGGCTCTCCCACGGCAATAAGCATCCGTGGCTTATGTTGGCTAAACTCTTAGGTTCTAACTACTTTGAATGCTCAATTCCTTTAGTCCAGCTGTACAGTTGCACATCTTAAGACATAGATGGCGCTAGTAGTATATATTTTTGATATGATCCTTTATTTAATTTTAAACACATCTACACAAGTTTTTCCGTAAAGTGTACCGCAAACATGTACTGGGAGTGGGATACAGATAGAGACAAAGGAAGAAACGGGAAAATAAACGCCTGATGAAAAGCAATTTACGACTGTAAAGACGCTTCCACTATGATAGTGACGGTTAATAGATATATGACCACCATAAGAAGGAACATAGGCGGCAAAACAAAGTGTGTTTGTTTATTTGTCCTCTACGCCCAAAATGAGCCACCAATCGATTTGATTTGTGGCATATAATTACATGAATAGACGGAGAGTAACATAGTATACTTTTGGCGTATAAAAACATCATGTTCCCAAAAACCTTAATTCTTACGGAGTTTAAATTTCCAGGTGATAATGTGACATTTTAACGATAATATAATTTTTAAAATCGGATCAGTACTTTATGAGTTAATTCATAATAAACAAAATATAATTTAAATTTTCGTAAAATACAAATGTACAAATCTTTTCTCTATATTAAATTATTAACATGTGCGTAAAGATTTGTTATTGATATTTTGGTTACAGATAAATAAGTATTTCCCGCCAATTTTAAGTAAATATACCTAATATATATTTTTTTTAACGCGTGAAATTGTCTATTAAAATCTGGTTTTCGTAGAGCCACGACTTTTTTCAGAAAGCGATTTGAAATGAGCTGCAATAGTAATTATTATAGTATAATGAAATACCTTTCTAATGATATATGTCACGTCATTATTGGACCTCGGAGCATTTTGTACGGGCCTCCTCTCAGCCACGACACGAACAACGTGAATAACACAATTCATATTTCCATACTAATATTATAAATGCGGAAGTGTATCGGTCTGTGTATGTATCTGTTATCACTTTATGCCAAAGCTGACCGTTTCTGCTGAAATTTGTTATAGAGATGCAGGGAAGGACATAGGATACTTTTTGTCCCGGTAAATTTTACGTTGCCTGTTTATAAAAATAGTTAAGTTTAAATAAATAAACGAATTTTGGCGCAACGGAATTGCGGGAGTCACTAGTTTCTATATAATAATATAAAATGCAATGATTATAGCAGGGGGGGGTTCAAATAATATACTGAGGGTTTCATGAATAAAATATGACTGTTCCTTAAAAAAGTTCTAAACTTTATTTTGTCACTTAACGTCGAAATTATCTAACTTAATATTATTACTTATACGGTAATGGCATACTCCTGACTGAAAGACGGATCCTATCTTGTACTGAGTATTTATTTGTCTAGATAATATATGTTTAATAAAAGATATCGCTAATATAAATTACAATCTTACGGTTATTTGTATTCCAATTATTTGACATCGTTTAAAACTTACCAATACAATTATTATTAAATTCTGCTTTATTATTATTTCCATACAGATCAAAGTTTAATGTTACACATTAAAACAATAAGTTCATTTAGGGCCAGTTTCACCGCTTACTGATAAGTGCCGGAAAGTCTATCCATAACTTTTTTTTAACAAATGTATCGAGAATCTTTCAAAAAAATTGTGGATAGTCTATCAGAAACTTACTCAGGAGAAACAGGCCCTTAGTATATTAGCTTATAATACATAGGATTTGAGAACCCCAACTTAGATATAAAACACTCTAATTTCACACGAGCAAAGCCGCGATTATAAGCTAATGTACAGTTTTTTAATACATTATGTTTTCTTTATGAACTTTCCAATAGCCGAATCTTCTTCTAAACAGCAAAGTTTGTATAAAAGTAGTATAATTAAGTTTTATTGATTTAGACACACATTTTGTTGCAGTTAAGTGTACTATGAAATTGTTGGAATATAGTTTAAGCAAGTAAAAATTCGCATGTATTAAGGATTATGCCATAGCCGCACCAGTCATTCATTTAGGTTTGGTCTCCTGGTCGGTAACATATCTGATGTAGATTGTGTCTTCGGGCTTGGGGTCTTCTATTTGTGTCTCGTCGAGCTGCGAGCACGCGATCGCCAGCGCTGACCCGTCGTGAGAGAAACTGAGAGACGACACCGCTGTGTTGTATCTGAAATACAAATCAAGAATTTCGAAGCCTCGTTGGAGCAGATCGAGATTTTTATTGCAAACATTTAAGCAAATATGACACAACTATTCAACATCTGTTTGAGACAATATAATAGCTTTCTAACGAAATATGTTACATTGCTATTGGTTTTTTCTTGGACCAGCCACTTTGCATTTTTGCCGATCTTTCTTTAATATTTAGGGATTTCCTAAGCAATAAACTTGAATTTGTTTCTTTTTGTTCAGTAATACATGTTGCTGCTAGTCTTACACGCGCTATAGCTTACAGAAAGATGTTTGTTATAGCTGTTACACTTTAAAAACATCAACTCTCTATTGATGAGTGAGTTCAACTTGCACTTGGTTGTATTTTTTTACCTGTGGAACTGGCAAAGCCTCTTCTTGTTGAATCCATCCCAAATGTTGACATAACCATCAGACCCGCCAGTTGCAAAAGTGTTGTATACAGAGTGGAAACTTATTGCATTCACTGGATATATTTTTTCTAGACCTGAAATTGAGATACATAAAAATTAACTGTTATTGAACTTTACATACATATTAAACCATGTTTTTAATTATAAAAAAAAAAGTATTCCAGAAATAAAAGACATAATTTCATAAGAGAGAAAAGACATAATTTCAAAGGTCTTCTGCTAAAGTACTTATTCTAAGTGACTCCTGGTCAACTAACCGGGCACGTAATGTGCATACAAAAGGTGTTCTAAAACAAACTTACCTCCATCTTTAATTCTATGACACTTGAATGCATATTTCTTTTTCTGCACTTCGGGATTACTGTCTAAGTACTCTACCGCGACACGGCCTTCAATAGAACTCAGTACATAGCCCTGTTTGTTGGGGAATACTCGAATACATCGAGTTTGATACTTAAGAGAGGATTCACGACGTTGATTCACATGCCCCATATTTCGGACATCCCACACAAATATCTTGCGTCCAGAAGTACCAACCACGAACTTCTCACCCACAATGCTCATTGTGTAGACCTGGAATTTTGGTAAATAGTTTAATAGCATATAGTGTGCAGTAAACAGAGAGTATGTTGCTAAAGATTTATTTATGTAGTAGTTGGTGCCCGCAACTTTGTTGCGCGAAAATATGTATGTCATGCAGGAACCATTCATTTTTCTGGAATAAAAAGGAGGACATGTTGCCCAGACCTAATAGCTATTAAACAAAAAAATAATTATTCAAATCTGTCTAGTAGTTTCTGAGATTAGCAATTACAAACAGACAAACAGATAAACAGACAACTTTTTTTGTCAATATATGTTCTATTACTGTTCCTTAGCACCCCCACATTGATTATTTTGTAAAAATATTAAATGTACAGACACTCAAGTTTTACAGTTTTATTAGATGTATAGATATCCTCATATTCAAGCTATAGTCATATTTTGTGATTGTTGTGCTTTCCTTATTGAGCTTGTTTGCCCCAGTCTAGTCCAGGTTATTAATTGTATTAATATTGCTAATCAATAATCATAGATCGTACAAAACTACTTTAATATAAACTTAGCTTGAATGCCTCAATTGCTGTATATTCATAAGCATTTCTTCCATTTACAAGGAGTGCAAAGAGTTGCAAAGGAAATTAAAAAGCAATTTTTGCGCATTTAAAGTGTTAAATAAACATTTAAAGTGTTAAATAAACATGATGTTATACCCGTTCATTGCCCTGGTTGTATGTCCCCACACAGTTTGGTACTCTGCTGTCCCACATCTTGACTGTCCCGTCCCAGCTGCCCGTTAGCACGGCGTTTACCTCATTGGTGAACTCCACACATCTTATTGCCCCTTTGTGCTCCCCCAATACCACTTCTGTGCTGGCATTAAGATCGAACATCTTTAAAGTTTGGTCTAATCCGCCGCTGTACGTGTGAACGGCATCCTGAAATGTGTATTTAAAGTAACATTGCTTATTTGCCAAGGAAACTCACGTTCTAAACGCGTTCTAAAGAATTTTGACTTACCCTAAAACAAACGTCCAATACTGGCAGTTCATGAGTATATTTGTGGCGCTCCACGTTCGCCGTCACATCGTACAGCCTCACTGAACAGTCCCATGACGAGACCAGCAGAAATTGATTTGATTTTGGCGCAAACTTGACGCTGGAAATAGCGTCGTCGGGTAGACTTTTTAATTTAAATTCGGTGCGGGACTCCGCCACCCGCGTCACTGTCATTGTAGAAGCAATTTTGTTGGTTCTTTTAAAACTAGTAGAAAACAAAAATTTGGAGTGTAATTTAAATTGTCGTAGGCTTATAAATAAAAATAAAATTAAATAAATCGGGCAGCAACATGAGCTATTGACATAAAAAATGACAATTGCCTAAAATGACATCCATGTCATTTTCATAACTTCTTCTACTTCGTAATAAGGTCTTTCAACAATAAGATTAAACAAAAAAAAGCAATGTATAATAAAAAAATCCTAATAAAAGAAAACAAGGGGGTAAATTATGAAAACATTCGTTTATTCAACATAATATTTTACAAAAAAACTAATTTATTAATAAAAACGAAAGTATACGACTTTTATTTCAATTATTAAATTGAATGCAGACATAAATTAAACTGTTGGCAAGTTGCTGGAAAGTGGAACGCATTTATTAAACTGACATGTTTGTGATGAGGTGTGAATCGAATTATTCCCGTCTCGGTAAAATGGATTCGCGTAATTCCCCGATACATGCCTAAATAGCTGTGATGATAAATATTAACGATTCACTATCTCCCGAACATAGTGAAAATACAACAAAATATATGTATCTCAGGATAAAAGTACGTTTTCAAAGTGCGCAACAAAGTGTAGTCCGATTGGAACGAATGGAGTGATTACCATTTAAATAACAATGCAAACCAATCTGAAGACTAAAGAGATGTTTATCGTCAGAGCTTTGGAAAAAATTTTAGCCGATAAGGACATTAAAAGGTCCTACCACAGCCAACTCAAAAAGTCATGCGAGGTGGCACTAGGTGAGATTCCATTTTGATGTTTTATTGTATAGATAACAACATGTACACATATTACACCTGCAGTAGTAATTCAATTATTGAAAAGTTATGAAGTAGTGCTCAAAAGGTTTGAATACACACTTTGACCTTGAATGGTTTCAAGTGAATAGTTATGTTACATTGAACTTATTTTATCTTTGCATAATAATTGCAAGGTAATGACTCTTCATAGTGTCAATACAGATATATAATAACTCTCCAAGTAATACTCATGCATTAAACAATCTTGATAGTTATTGGAATATTAAGTGAAATAATAAAATAGAAAGCAAGGACATGCAATGTTTGATACTGGTTTTGATAAAAATTAGTTAATTACTATTCATATTTTTATATATTCTTTTCTTAATCTTTTGCATAGTATTATTCTTAAGTTAATGTTTGATTAGAAAGCAAATTTAAAATAAAATTTAATTTTTTTAGAGGAAATTAAAGCTGAATTGAAGAATGGAGGTCAAGTTGAGTCTTCTGAAAGTCCAACGTCTGGCACACTGCCACTGCCAAAAAATGATTCAGCAAATATCATAACAGCCGAGAAGTACTTTCTGCCATTTGAGCTAGCGTGCCAGAGTAAAGCATCAAGAATAGTGGTGACAGCGTTGGACTGTCTACAGAAGCTTATAGCCTATGGCCACCTAACTGGAAATATACCTGACTCTACTGCACCCAGGAAACTCCTTATTGACAGGATAGTGGAAACTATTTGTAGCTGCTTTAATGGACCTCAAACAGATGAGGGGGTCCAACTTCAAATTATTAAGGCTCTGCTTACCGTTATCACTAGTCAACATGTGGAAGTTCATGAGGGTACTGTACTTCTTGCTGTCAGAACTTGTTATAATATTTACCTCGCCAGCAAAAATCTTATCAATCAAACAACTGCAAGAGCCACTCTGACACAGATGCTCAATGTCATCTTTACCAAAATGGAAAATCAAGCCCTCGAGGCTGAGTCAAATGAAAATATTGCTGAGTGCCAACTGAAAATACCAAATGGTAACATACATTCAGAAGAAGCCCATGAACAACAGTCTAATGAGGAAGTCAATCAAACAGCAACCAATGGGAATGTTGATGAGGTAGCTGAAGCCAAAATGATTGCACAACAAATTGTTGACTCGGTGATAGATAATGCCATTTCAATTGCTTCTAAGAAAAATATGGAAGAGCTTGTCAACGGCCCAGACAATAATGAAAACCCAGCAGATTTAAATGACAGTGGCAGTGTTTCTCAAGAAAGTAATGGATTGCAAAATTCTGAAACATCTATACCCAGAATACCATCCCAGGAGAGTGTTGATGTGGTTTCCGAAAATGATAACTCTGTAACAGCAAAATTCACTCATGTTTTACAAAAAGATGCATTTTTAGTTTTCAGAGCGTTATGTAAGCTCTCTATGAAACCATTACCAGATGGTACTCCAGACCCTAAGTCTCATGAGTTAAGGTCAAAGATTCTTTCACTGCATTTACTCCTTTCTATTTTACAAAATGCAGGCCCAGTATTTAGAAATAATGAGATGTTCATAACAGCTATTAAGCAGTACCTTTGTGTGGCTCTATCCAAAAACGGAGTTAGTTCTGTGCCAGAAGTCTTTGAACTTTCCCTTGCTATTTTCTTAGCTCTGCTCCAAAACTTCAAAGTACATCTAAAAAAACAGATTGAAGTATTTTTCAAAGAAATTTTTATGAACATCTTAGAAACGTCTAGCTCCTCATTTGAGCACAAATGGATGGTCATTCAGGCTCTCACCAGAATATGTGGGGATGCACAGAGTGTCGTTGATATCTATGTCAACTATGATTGTGACTTGTCTGCTGCTAACTTATTCCAGAGGCTAGTCAATGACGTCTCCAAAATTGCCCAAGGCAGGCAAGCCCTGGAATTGGGGGCCACACCAAATCAAGAGAAGTCAATGAGAATTAGAGGGCTAGAGTGCTTAGTGTCCATTCTGAAATGTATGGTAGAGTGGAGTAAAGAGCTTTATATAAACCCAAATATGCAAACAACTTTAGGAGAAAGACCCGTCAAAGAAGATACAGACCACCAGAGTATGAAGTCTCATGGTGGTTCGAGTTTGAGTCTTATATCTACAAGTTCGAGTAATATAGGTAATCGCGAAACTTTAGACTCACCCGAACAATTCGAAGTCTTAAAACAGCAGAAGGAAGTATGGGAAACAGGCATTGACCTTTTTAATCGAAAGCCTAAGAAAGGAGTATCTTTCTTACAGGAGCAAGGTCTACTCGGAACATCTACAAAAGAAATTGCTGAATGGTTGTTAACAGATGAGAGGATAGATAAAATATTTATAGGAGAATATTTGGGTGAAAATGATGATCATTCCAAAGAAGTAATGTATGCATATGTAGACTCCATGAACTTTTCTAACATGGATATCGTCGCTGCATTACGACATTTCCTTGAAGGCTTCCGACTTCCCGGCGAAGCCCAAAAAATCGACAGGTTGATGGAAAAATTCGCAGCGCGGTATTGTGAATGCAATCCGACCAACACACTATTTACTTGTGCAGATACCGTCTATGTGCTAGCTTTTTCAATTATAATGCTTACGACTGACTTACATTCTCCACAAGTGAAGAATAAAATGACGAAGGAGCAATATATAAAACTCAACAGCGGAATAAGCGAAAATAACGATCTACCTCGCGAATATTTATCGCAAATATACGACGAAATTGCCGGACACGAAATAAAAATGAAGAACACATCGAAACCGGGAAAGCACATGATAGCCAACGAGAAGAAACGAAAACTTATTTGGAACATGGAGATGGAACAGATATCTACAGCTGCAAAGAACTTAATGGAGTCAGTTTCGCACGTCCAAACTCCTTTCACAACGGCCAAACACGTCGAGCATGTACGGCCTATGTTCAAAATGGCCTGGACACCATTCCTAGCCGCTTTTTCCGTCGGACTCCAGGATTGCGACGACCCTGAAATCGCATCGTTGTGCTTGGATGGTATTAGATGCGCAATCCGCATAGCTTGTATTTTCCACATGTCGCTAGAAAGAGATGCCTACGTACAGGCGTTAGCAAGATTTACTTTATTAACTGCAAACTCACCCATCACAGAGATGAAAGCTAAGAATATAGACACAATAAAAACGCTAATTACTGTTGCACATACAGATGGAAACTACCTAGGCTCAAGTTGGCTCGATGTCGTCAAATGCATTTCGCAATTAGAACTCGCGCAACTTATAGGAACGGGAGTTCGACCACAATTTCTATCTGGTTCTGGAATAAAGCCCCAGGCCGACTCCTTAAAATTCAGTCTAATGCTATTAGATCCCAGTGTTAAAGAACACATTGGCGAGACAAGTTCCCAGAGCGTGGTAGTGGCTGTCGATAGAATATTCACTGGATCGACGCGGCTCGATGGTGACGCAATTGTCGACTTCGTCAAAGCTCTCTGCCAAGTATCATTGGACGAGTTAAGCCATCCCACAAACCCTCGAATGTTCTCTCTTCAAAAAATAGTTGAAATATCGTACTACAACATGGGGCGTATCAGGCTGCAGTGGTCTCGTATTTGGCAAGTTCTCGGTGACCATTTCAACAAGGTCGGTTGTAACAACAATGAGGACATATCGTTCTTCGCGGTTGACTCGTTACGGCAATTATCAATGAAGTTTATAGAAAAAGGTGAATTTGCCAATTTCAAATTCCAGAAAGATTTCTTGAGACCTTTCGAACATATCATGAAGAAAAACAATTCCCCGACGATACGAGACATGGTCGTGAGATGTATCGCCCAAATGGTCAATTCGCAGGCACCCAACATTAAGTCCGGTTGGAAAAACATATTTTCCGTTTTTCATTTAGCAGCGAGTGATCAAGACGAAGCGATCGTCGATCTAGCATTCCAGACAACGGGTAAAATTATTACCGACTTATATGAAAGACAATTCCCAGCGATGATTGACTCTTTTCAAGATGCTGTCAAATGCCTCTCTGAATTTGCCTGCAACGCTAAATTTCCCGATACGTCCATGGAAGCTATACGCTTAGTGCGATCTTGCGCGACCGCTGTAGGGGCGTCCCCGCAATTGTTTGCCGAACACGCCGGTCTAGAGGGTGAGCCCGGGGCGCCAGAAGTCGACAGAGTCTGGCTGAGAGGATGGTTTCCACTTCTGTTCTCACTTTCCTGTGTTGTCAGCAGATGTAAGTTGGACGTGCGAACACGCGGCCTAACAGTTCTCTTCGAAATCATCAAGACTCACGGTGATTCATTCCGTCCGCATTGGTGGCGAGATCTGTTTAATATTTTATTCAGAATTTTTGACAATATGAAGCTACCCGAACATCAACTGGAGAAAAATGAATGGATGACTACGACATGCAACCATGCGCTGTACGCGATCGTAGACGTCTTCACGCAGTATTTTGATATTCTTGGATCTCTACTGTTAGAACAGCTGTATGCGCAGTTGCACTGGTGCGTGCAGCAAGACAATGAGCAACTCGCGAGGTCGGGGACGAATTGCTTAGAAAATCTAGTCATATCTAATGGAACAAAATTCACCGAGGACACGTGGAGCAAGACGTGTCAGATCATGTTAGATATTTTCAACAGCACACTACCGACTACCCTGCTCACGTGGAAACCTGACGAAAACGAGGAAAACACTGAGGCGCCCCAAGTGCGGCACGGAATTTTGAAGAAACCCCAGGGCTCCGACGACGCTAAATCTTCGAACAGAGTATTCAACAGTCTTTTGATAAAATGTGTCGTGCAATTGGAACTCATTCAAACCATAGACAACATCGTTTTCTACCCTGCGACGTCGAGGAAGGAGGACGCCGAAACATTAGCGCTCGCCGCCGCCGAACTGACTGGGGGTACTCCGGGCACGGAACAGGAATGCCAGCGTGAAGAGCAAGGCATGTACAGACTACTCAGTTCGCCCCATCTGCTGCGGCTTGTGGAATGCCTAATGTGCAGTCATCGCTTCGCTAAAACCTTCAACACTAACAATGTGCAAAGGAATGTTCTTTGGAAGGCCAATTTCAAGGGCTCGGTTAAGCCGAACATGTTGAAGCAGGAGACCCAATCCTTAGCGTGCATGCTTCGGATACTTTTTAAGATGTACAGCGATGAAACACGCCGCAGCCACTGGCCGGCCGTCCAAAAAAATCTGATCACTATCTGCTGCGAGGCGCTCGAATACTTCGGCAGCTTGACGAGTGAAGCCCACAGAGATGCCTGGACTTCGATATTGCTACTGATCTTGACCAGAATACTGAAGATGCCTGACGAACGAGTAAGTAAAATATTTGCTTTATTAAAAATGTATCTATCTTTTTTGGCGTTAATTGCTTAAAAACTCTTTTAGAATCGTATTCTATTCCTAATGCTTATGCCACATCAACCTACTTAGGCTAGATTAACTTAGACGGGTACCCTACATAATCGTCAAACAATAATCGAATTATCTTTAAACATGCTTTATCGTGTAAGATAACAGCTCAACTGACGGCACCGTAAAAGAATTTTAGTGTTCGTAAGAATTAATTAGAAAACGAGATTGCTTGTGTAAGAAACGATGAAAGAACACACAAATATGCTAGAGTTACATCACAAGAGACATCGTTAACCTTTAACATACCTTTTGAAGGACTCAATTCGTGTTATACGACATATATATTCAACAACTTGACATTACTGAATCCAACTATAATTTTTTAGTATCGGCAAAGACGATTAATTATTGCCCTTCGATTAGGCGTAAATGATGATCGGTTCAGGGTCAAATATCCATTTAAAAATACGTATTTCAGCCATCATTGAAGGATTTACGTATTTAGGGTTGCGTACTAAAAGGGTAAAAACGGAACCCTATTACTAAAACTTCGAAGTCGCAAGAACGGTAGCTAGAGATTTGAAATTTTCACAGAATATGTATTTCTTTGCCGCTATAACAACAAATGAAAGCAAAATAAATTAAATATTTAAAGGTGGCTCGCATGCCAAAAAACTTGTTTTTTTTAGTTTTTTCTTCTTGGTACTAGATGGCGCTGCAGTGCATCTTCAACGCGCTATCGCTCGTTACGAAGTGTAAAGCTAATGCTATTTGACTTTCAAAACTCTTATACGGAACCCCTCGTGCGCGAGTCCAACTCGCGTTTGACCTGTTTTTGCGTTTTCTGGCGTCCCTTACATAGTCAAAGTTTTGTAGTTGACCTATTTAGCAAAAACTTTGTCAGCATTATAAACTAACAGCAAGTATTATAGTCAAAATATAGGCTCTACCAAAGCCAGGGGTTAATAAACTTATTTTGAATCGGTGAACGCCTAGCATCCGCAAATGTTTCATAGTTCCGTACATATAACAGTTAGTATTCCATATTCAAAAGCGTTAACACCTACTTAATTCAATACACGTCCATGTTAAACCGAGACGATATATCTATTATATCATAGTACTAAAGCTATGCTATATTATATTATATATAGCTACTAACGGTTGGATTTGCGTTGTATATTTTTCTTTACTGCGTCTTAGTTTTTGATTTCTGATAGTCATTTTTTTCACTGTCGCTCCTATTATATAAAGTAATTTCACCGTACTGATGTTTTGTGATATTAAATGCTTAAACACCAATTAACATCACAAGGTCTGCCTGCCTCTGTCCGTCATATTGGAAAAGTAACAGACGGACAGTGGAGTGAATTTATTGTGTAAATATTTTCATAAGTAATATTTACACAGCAAATATTTGATCGAAGGTAAAAGCTAAAAGAGCTTGTCATTTCGGTAAAACAAAATCTTTTGAAACATGAATACTTCTGTAAGATGAATGGATATACATGTTAATTATATTTTACATGTGAATTGCTTATCAGTAAACAAAGCATTTTATGTATGAACTCGATCCTCTGATATCCGAGCCTTTTGAGTTATGACTTGTGATAATCAAAACTGTCTGTAATTATGTAGTGCAATTTAGATTTTATGCATCAGATAATATTTCATAATAAATATTATGAAAACATCGACCGACTTTAATATATAACATTGTTTTCGGCATGTTCAAAATAAAAGTTACCTAATTTATAGTAAGCTATTAACTTAATTTTTTTATGATATTTAGGGGGCAAGTGAGCAGACGGGTTACGTGATGGAAAGCAACTGCCGCCCATAGACACTCGCGACATCCGAAGAGCCGCAAGTGCGTTGCCGGCCCTTTTGAAGGGATAGGGGATGGGAATAGGGGTTAAGTAAGTTAGGCCACCGGTAAACTCACGAATCCGTTGAGGAATGAGACAGGAGATATGAAGTGGGAGGGACGGCCGGAGTCACAAAGCTCTTTTTTCCAAGCTTTGCTGCTGCATACAGGATAGTCAAAAAGATATACATTACACCACACATATTCTGACGGGCCACGGCGGATTCACCTTCTACTTGCACAGATTCAAGTTGAAGGTTATCCGTCGTGTCTATGTCAGTCGGGAGTTGAGGAGACGGTTCCTCATCGGTTATTCGAGTGTCCAATTTTTGCTAGCAATAGATACCATATTGAGCGGATATTGGGTACATCGATTACGGGTGAGAATCTGCCATCCATCCTGGGAACATTCCTGGATTTCTGTAAGAAAATTGTGGGGGTAGTATGTAAAAAAAAATGAGATATTTTATGTGATACTAGATAGGCCTTACTGTTTTATGCTGTGATATTCGGATAGTTACTCGTATTGTGCCGTTGTTTTAACTCATTTTTACTTTTACTTATTTTATATAATTATAATCTTAAGCTATTATTATCATCTTGACATTCTTTTAAATCTGTATTAGACATATATGTGTAATGTGTAATTTACGATAACAAAATTGGAATCAAACAAAAATGTAAATTAAACAGGGTAATAATAAGGAACAAAATTGTGGAACAAAAGTAAAAATGAGACTTTTTACATTGGCTGCATTAAAATAGAAACAAAGTTACAATGTTATAAAAAATAACAAGTTAGACAAAAATGTATAAGTTAGAAACAATAAAATCGTAAAGAAATTGTAAAAGAAACGTTATGTAATAGTCAAGTAAGAAGTAATGAATAGAAAAAATATATAAAATAAAAAATAAAAGATGGCAAAAAAAACCTCTTCACGCCTAAATCTCTGAACAGATTTTGTTAAAAGTTATGGAGATACTTGGAACTTGGTCTCGGCGAATAACATAGGATTCCGCCGGAGTGTCGGTCATCTAGTCGCACTTGCCCCTAAAAATAACATACATACATTCGATACCTCATTTTCACAGTAATGATATATTATTATTTTTGCTTTTTTCAGTTTGCGGCACACGTGTCCAGCTACTACCCGCTACTCTGCGAGATCACCTGCTTCGACCTAAAACCCGAGCTGAGGACAGTCCTTAGACGCGTCTTCATCAGAATCGGTCCAGTCTTTAACATAGTCTCCAATACGCAGTAACTCAGTTATAATTTAACAAAAAGATATGGCCTTATAGTAGTAGGTTAATGTATGACTTTGTTAATAATGACCGGCCGAAATTTTAAACTAACCGCGTTCGGTCACCGTGTTATCCTCCCTTGACCTGTAAAAGGACTAGGGTTGAAAATCTAGTTACACAAACATCAAAAACAGTAGGAGCCATTAATAAAAGTAACTTTGTTACTAAATTTTATTGTAATGACAGCAATCCGTACTTCAGTAGTATTAAAAGTGATCTTAATATAGGATAGTAGCCTTACTGTTTAATTTATATAAATTATTTGATTATCAAAGTTAATGTTAAATTGTATAATGAAAAATAAATGTTGTATCTATAAAATTATAGTTTATTCTGTATATTTGAAAGTTTTTACAGCATGGGAGCCGAACTCACTCGCATCAGCCGCTTTTCTATTTCTGTTTCCGCTTGACTGAACAAACTGTGATTGTGATTGTCTCACAGATTTTTCTGTTTTATTTTCTTAGAGTGATTTCAGCGTTCTCACGCTTATTATAATTATTATTCCTTATAAAATAAATGCAATAATACATTAATGTGCAGTTTCATTTTTATGAGCATTGTAATTATGATGCTATTTAAATTTTGAGCCCATTAAAACTCTTTTCTAGAAGTTCATTGTCCCAAATGACTAGCTGTCCATCCAAGCCAGACGTACTGAACTTGGAGGCACTCGCCTTCGAGCCTTTGAAAATGCGGATACATGTTATGGCATTCTGGTGAATAGAATCAAGGAATGTGTCATTTGTCTCAATACGAGCTTGACGGTCCAGAGATTGGAACTTCTTCATAGCAGACAATCCTCCCGACTCCTTCCTTTGAGTATTATCCAGTTTGGCCACAAACTTAATCTCATTTCCGTTGTGGGTATACAGTAATGGAATGCAACTATGACCTGCTACAATAAGAGAGTTATTGGAAATCCATATACAATCTAAAAATGGCAGATATTCAGTCTTAAGTTTTATGATGGCCTTTCCTTGGGTAGCATCGGCTATATTGATAGCGCTGTCGTGACCGACCCAGGCGACCTTATTGCCGTCAGCAGAAAAAGAAACTCCATGAACCCAGCCACCACCAGAAGATCTGAACTCAGCAAGCAACTGCCCCAGAGGCAATTTGGAGCCCCACACATTGGGTCCTGGTTGGTCTTCAATATCCTTGATGTATGCGGAGAAAACCCGCACTTTAAAGTCTGATGAACCAGCCACCAGCAGAATATTATTAGGATGCCAGTCCAGAGAGGTCACAGTTGAACGGATGGGCTTTTTAATGTGCTTTGACACCCACCAGTTGTTTTCTTTTTCAAAGTAGCAAATTGATATTAGTCTGGCTCCAGAGCCTACAGCAAACTTGTTTTCCATAGGTGACCATTTTACACATGTGGCTGCACGATTTATGCGGAGGAGTACCAGGGTGGTGTTCCACTTGCCGTCCTCAGCTTGGGTCCAAACATAGGCATTACGGTCCACAGAGCAAGTCACAATCCTGTTGGTGTTAGGAGCCCAATCTATTCCCATCACCCTCATGTCATGTTCCACTAAGTTGTTGGTTTGCTTCCATTCACCACCATCCTTTTGGTATATGTGGACTTCATTGTTGTTAGGTGAGAATGCAATTTCTGCAACAAATTGGAATTATGAATGTGATTCACATTTCAAAATGGTTCATTCTTCGCGATAGAATAAATATGTAACAGGTTTTCCTCGTGACTTACGATTTCTTTCCTTATTCCATGCATGGCAAGTTATCGGGGCGCATGAGTCACCGAAAGTGAGTGTTTGTGCCATCGTCAGGTCTGAAAAACAATTGTAAAATAAATTTTAATAAAAGTTTTATACCGACGGAAATTTATTATTTTTTACTAATACTCTCCATAACTACCTTAGTACAGCAGGAAATTTTCGGAGAAATATTCGCGGACTCTGGGCAGTCAACGCGAATCCCTGCGGGAGATCAATACATATTAAGTCATTATCACACTTACAATACGACAATAATAAAAGCTAAATGGATTTTTGGGCTTCTACTCATTTGCAAATTTTTACGATATAATTTTATCCATTATTTTTACCTTTTACAAAATTTGTAAAATTAAAATTGAAATTTGGCGAAAACTAACATAATGTTTGACATTTCAGGTCATGACCACAGAACGTATTTAAGTCATGACCAAAGAGAATATGTGTAAAAAATTTTTTTATATTATAGTATTTTTTTATTAAATACAATAAATGAGACTATTTCTTTCATCGGTAATAATTAATACATAATAACTATTTTAATATATTTATTACAAAATAAAAGCTCTTTTCTAAATTTAAACGTATGAAGTTTTACATTTTACCCCCGATTTAGTAGCAACTAGCAATTAAGGTTGTCTACCTATAAGCCATCTAGCGGCCACGACGAAAACTGATTAACAATCAAATTAAAAAAGGAAGAAAATGTCCCCTTGCTACTTGCTCGATACCCTGCGAAACTTAGTAATTAGTAATTACTAATTAGTATCCTTTATAGTCTGTGCTGCGTAATAAACGTCAAGAAATGTCAAACGCATACGACTTATTATACGTCTTTTATTTGTGTATATACTTTACATAAATAAAAGGTACTTGTACTTTGTCAAACCTGTCAACGCTATCGCCGGCGTTGTGAAAGTATTGGAAAATATTGTTCAGTTTTCGGCACTGGGAAACTTAATAATACGTTTAAGCATATCTGTTTAAATTAATAATTTAATTAGACGAAAAATTCACCACTTTATTCATTATGTCTGGACGAGGTAAATACCGTTTGAAATTTAGTAGTTTGTTTTGTTCACTAAAATTTTGTAAATATAAATAACGTTTCTCAGGGAGATATCGTGGTAGGCGGCAAAATAACCATCACACGCTGTCAGCAGTTGCTAAAGAGACTGTGAGCTCTCTCCCAAGCGACAGTCCAGTGCTAGCTATGTTTAAATCGATCTCCGACAAACTGAACGATCGTCAGGATAGACATGAGAGACTGGTCAAACTCTCAAGGGACATTACAATTGAAAGCAAGAGGATTATATTCCTTTTACATTCAGCTATCACGTGAGTTATAACAATACACATTGGCATTTACCGTTAGCCAGCACACTAGACATTCTGAAGTGTTGCCCACATATTCTCATAATTTTAAAGGTTCAAGTAATATGTGACTTTGTTATGTTCTACATTATTCCTATTTTTTATAAATGACTGTGCATATTATTATACTTAAATTTCATTTGCAATTTAAAGAGAAAATGAAAAGCTTAAACCATAATTTACACATTTTACAGAGAGGAGGCAGCCCTAAAAGCAGTCAAAGAAGCTAATGAAAGACTACAAAAACTTATAAATGGTCCCATCAAAAACATAGGTTTGGAGCTTGAGAACAGCCCAGCTTACTTACATTCCCGTGCGGTGACAGCGGGATTTCAGGAGTTCATTGAAGCTAGAACTTTCTGCTCGCTCATGGAAAGTAAAGAAATTATACCATGGAATGATGTTCGGAAGGAAATTACTTATACAGTAAAGTCTTCAGAAGAGGAGACCGAAAGGACTGTAATAACATTGTTAACACCTAATGACTACATGTTGGGCATAGCTGATCTTACTGGAGAGTTGATGAGGAAAGCCATTAACAGTATATCCAGTGGTGACAGCAAAGAATGTTTCCATGCATGTCAGGTCGTTAGGGATCTATATACTGGATATTTAGGTAAATATGATAATAGTAGTAAAATCTGTAAACAAATAATAATCAGTATAGTATATCACTTAGTCATGTATCATGTTATATCATACAAATTTGGACAATTGATATGAAATTACGTGCAAGTTTTGGTAGATAGATTATATTACTTTATACTCGTATTTTTAATTATGCCTAATTCAATATATCTTCATCATTTCAGGTCTGTTTGGTGCAGGTAAAGACTTAGGTCGTAAGATGTCTGTGACCCGGGCTAACGTGTTTAAGGTGGAGACTGCTGTGTATGCTCTACAGGTTCGGGGCGGTGAAGCCCCACCTACATTGCTGGTGGCCAACAAACCCGAGTGGGAGCACCGGGATCATTCCGATGATGAGGGATATTTTTAAGTTCTTTAATACATAGTAAAAAATTAAAACTTTTAAAATGAGACGTAACAAAACATATTATATATTTTTTTATTCTTACTTATACTACATACCTAACTAGAGGTGGACTTTAAATGCAACAAATGTAAGGGATGAATCTTCCATAATAACTCAAATTTTAAAAACATATCTAGCAAGTGGAAAATTGATAGTTTTTATCCCATGTAGTAATAAAATAATGTGTAACAAAAGTTTTTATTTATCACTAAATTGAAGAATTACATTGTTGGAAAACTGTTATTGCATCATTGCAACACTTTGCTTACCAATTTACAAAGTTAATTACTTAAAACAAAACTTATTAAGTCAGTGTATTTATGCTCAGTGTAGTCTCTGTCGTAAAACTGCTGTGGCATATTGACTGAAACTTTAACCTCTTAAACATGAAGATTTTACATAACTATAAAGAAAATTTCATAACCAAAACAATATTCAGATTATTTCTTCACAAATTCCGGTTTCCACTCATCGGATCCGTCAGTATCAAATGGATCTGCAATTAAATGTTATATAATATAAATGCTGTTCAAATCCACATATTGTCTTGTATTTGCTGGAACATTCAGAGACGGGTCCAACATGGCACGGGGACTGTAACATATTGACTAAATACAGATAAACTAAAGAACATACTTTTGGGCAAAAGACAGCATTTTAAATGGAGGACGCTTTTCTTTTACTATAGGCAAGCCTACGCTAGGCTAAAACTTTTACACAATGTACTAGTGTTGTCAATAACTACAAAGACTTACTAAGAGCCTCTCTCCATACTAAGCGGATTTGGTACGGACTGAAGTTAGTGAGTTGAGGGTGAGGGTATTTTGCCTAAAACTACTGTCAATGTCATCCTCACACATCACTCTGTACCAAATTCGCTTAAGTCCAAGCAGACAAAGTGCCTGACACTTTTTTGCCAAACCGTAGGTCCGCCATCTACATACGAATAAATTTCTCTCTTGGGACTTTAAACAACTCAACAATAACAGTTATTACCAGATTCGTCGGAGTCATCGTCAGGAAAGTCTTGGTAGGTCTCTAAACGTCGCAGATGCTTCTTCCTCAGCCGGACGAGCATACCCGGGGGTGGACTGTAGCTGCTGCCTCTCCACGCCCTTTTACTGGCTTCTGCCTCGTCGGCTTAAAAAAATACATACTTCAATATAATTATTATAAATGCGTGAGTGTTTCCGTCTATTACCTCTTCACGCCCCAATAACTAAACCGATTTTTGTTGAAATTTGGTATGGTGAGTTCCGCGGGAGGACATATATTTGACACGTACGTGTGTACAAAATTTGTATAACACGCGGGAACCGTAGATTTTTCCAGGATAAAAAGTATCCTATATTTTGCCCAGACCTAATAGCTATTAAAAGAATAATTATTCAAATCCGTCCAGTAGTTCCTGAGATTAGCGCATACAAACAGACAACTTTTTTTTCGTCGATATGTGTTCTATGACTGTTCCTTAGAATCCCCGCATTGATTATTTTGTAAAAATATTAAATGTAAAGACACTCTAATTTTACTGTTATATGTATATATAGATAGAAAATTCTTTATTCGTACACAACTTAACTACTAAACTTAAATACAATAAAGGAACTGTACAAATTTCCACCAATTTGTACAGTTCTTATTGTATTTAAGTTTTGTCTTACAGCTAAAAGTGGTTTCTTCCAGACAACCAAAAATATAAAAATAAAAGAATAAAAAACTTATTTTAAAATCTAAACGTTGTACTTATGACTAAATATACTACGTACCATGGTATTATATATAACATATTAATATTAAAAATACATATAAATTATATAAACTACACATAGTACTCTGGTAAAGACTTTATAGATAGGAAACTTTTTCTCACAAAGACAACATTTCTTAAAAACTCACCATCTTCATTGGAAGCTTCAGTATCATCGGATGTGTCCGAATATGGGGTTCCGCTGCACGAGCTCGGGTTCCGTCGACGACGTTTAGGAGTTATCCTCATCAACAAACCCGGCGGGGGACTATAGCTACTGCCACGCCGTTTTCTTATTTTACCTGGCGTTCACAATTATTTAATAAAAAAAATAAAAAAAAATGCCTGGACATCTCTAGATCTATTAATTGAGGTAAAATAAAATAAGTAGGTTATAAAAAATTATAAAGGTTTTTTGAAGCTCATAAAATCACTATTTGTATTTGTTTCGATAAACTAAAGACGGGTGGGTGTATGCCGAAGTAGATAATTCCTGATTTAATTACCTATATTTACTGCTGTATTTTAACGCGGCTTTGCCCGCGTGGAAATGATCCCAGGGGAGCTTTTAATCGGAATAAAAAGTATCCTATATTCAATATCAGTTTGAATCCCACTTGTGGGCTGTATAGTCTATACGGAGCCTTAAGTATTTGAGTCCAACTCACACTTGGCCGATTTTCATTACATATTATTATAGCCTATCATAATTTAGCAAGCAAATCTAACGGTAAAAGAATGTTTGAAATCAGAGTGCCGAGTGAATTTTTTTACATTCGACCGTGAATGTGTTTCGCATTTACTAAGATTTGAGATTTATAATTTTGCACAGCACCACCTAGCGATGCTCACGGTCACATGTACATAACCATATAATATCTTAGTAAACGCGTTCACTGTCGAATATAAAAAAAAATAGAATGCGATGTTTTTTTTCAATTTTTGAGTTTATTCATAACGAACATACAACATTTTTATTAAATAGTGTAATATGTTTCCATTTCCCTGATTGGCTCTATCATTAAGGAAAGGATGGAATTAGAAAATATTTGTACAAAAATATTTATTAACTACCTTAAATCTTAGACACGATTTTAACAAACATAATTTTAAAATTCATAATCATAATCAACACTATCTCCCTCGGAATCGACAACCTCAAAATGATCGTCGTAGAAGTTAACCTGCGCAGCCGCATTGATGTAAAATATGTTGCCGTGTTTCTCGACAACTTGCGTACCTGAAATAAAAAAATATATATTCATTTTTTTTGAAAAAACTGCCCATTGCAATTTTCTGCACATATTTACTGGGTGCATGTTAATAGCCAAGTAACACAACATGAAGTATAATAAAGAACTCACTAAGTAATAACATGGCTCAATTTGTTCCAGGGATTTTATTACGATTTAGAAAAACTTGCAATTCTATCGAGACAAGGCTATTTCCCTCCTTTTTGCTACGGCCTGACAGAAAACTGCGTTAAAATTACGCTTGCACTGTGTTTCGTTGACTGAATTTACAGGAAGTCCTATTGTAGGTAGCCTATTGGGCGTTTGCTACAGGCGCTTAAAATAATATTTTTTGTCCGAAACCGAAACTTCTGTCAGTCACTACTGTACCGGGACCTAAATTTTAATTGTTAATCTAAGCTTGTGAATACAAGCTTAATTGTTAATCTAAGCTTGTATTCATATTGTTGATATGCCAAATAAAATAAATTAGAGATTGCCGAGTGGTCGAAATTCGACCATAAATATTTAAAATACTAAGTTTTGCTTAAGTGTAGAACTATAAAAAACTTTAATCTATTCTCAAATCAATCACAGATTTGAATTTGGCATAGAGGTCTCGTGTTGTCCTGGTAGGCTATTAAATTTTATTTAAAAAAACAGACGTCAACAATAAACAATAGAATATTTCGTGTATGATTATCGTGTTATGTCAAAATATTGTAGTGTGCGCAGCGTTTTTATTTATTAAAAATATGTAAGATAAAAGCATATTTTACAATAATTTTGGTATACCACGCTCCTCCTTCATATCAACTATAACTGGACGTCAAATTACGTCCCTTACGTGCTATGTGCATTTACGTGTCTTTTGTCAAAAGGGATACAAAGTTTTCCGCTCGCGTATTACTATATAGATACCTGGTGGCGGCGGCGGTCGATGGCCCGGCGGGTGCGTGTGATCGCGGTAGTGTCGCGGATCTCGGCGACTGCACGCCGCGCCGAACGGGCACGGCGCCTGCGGTCCGGCGCCCCAGTCAGAGTCGGCAGGGTGACAGAACTCCGCAAAGTGGGACGGGTTACGTCTGCAAAACCAACAGATTAAATTAAGTTGAAAATGTTCTTTTAGTTAGGGAATTCAAGACGCATTTCCCAACAAAAAAAGGAGGAAAACATTCTCCATCGTCAACCATGCAACATCAGTTTTTACGCTTGCTATGCTTTTTAAGATGGTATTCTGAATTGTTTGTAAATACTAGAATTGCATGCACTCCCGCATAGCTCTATTCCGTAGGTACATTTTGGTACATTTTACAGGTTTAAGTATACCCTTATATATCAGTAGTTTGTTTTCGATCGATAATTTAGAGTTTCGTCCAAGTAGCCAGTGTATTGCCTTACAATATCGGTAATTCAACTCGTCTCGTTTTGCTTTGACGTATTTGATGTTGTCCCAGATATCGAATAGAATCGTTTTGTGGTAGGGTGGTATTTTCGATTTTTACGGGGCAGCAGTTAGCTTTCCTCATTTTATAGGTTACGTGATCGGATTTTGATTTACTGGCTTTAATCCGCCACCTTTTAAGCCATTCGCTCACCTTGTCGAGGCTAGTTTGAAGGATTTTAGAAACGATTGCTGGGTCTTTGCCGCTAGCTAGTTTAGAAGTGTCGTGAGCGAAAGTTGCAATTATAATTTCGAGCGTTGCGTGTAAGTCGGCTGTATAAAATAAATATTGAAACGGGTCCAGCACGGATCCCTGAGGTATTCCTGTCAATATATCTATAAAGTCTGAAGTCTCGCCTTTCTTACGGACTTAAAAATGCGGCCGGAGAGGTATGATTTGAGCAGTAAGTATACGCTTTGTAGTAAGTATTTTTTGATTTTATATAAAGGCCTTTGTGTCACACTTTATCAAATGCCTGTTGCATGTCTAGAAGTGACACAATGTACCTGTTCAATAGTTGAGTACTGGGAAACACATAATCTGTAAAAATTTCACCTCTCTGACTATTACCGTCCTTGAGATACAGTGTGGAGACAGACAGACGGGAAGACATAAAAGTCTTAGTAATAGGGTCCCATTATACCATTTGGTTACGGAACCCTTATAAAGAACGAAGTGACTATTCTGCCACATACCGAATGAATAATATATAGTTATCTGTCCAGCTGCTTTGACCTTTTTGAGGCGATTTAGAACTTATTAAGCGACTATTTTTAATTTTAACAAGAAAAACTAAAATAAAGGCAAACTCTTAAATCGCAAATTTATAAAACAATAAAATTAGTTATGAAGTGCAGACGAAATTGGAAAATAAAATTTCAGTCAAAACATACTAATATGTTGGCTAGGTTAGGTTAGCGTCGCTCGCTAACCTAACCTAACCAACATATTAGTCGCGAAGCGACGTTTTAACAATTTCAGGTTTAATTAAACACTAAAAACTTGAAAAAAAACTTGCCCGGACGGGAATCGGAAATTGGAAATCATTCAATGACAGTCAAACTAATGAAATAAATCTAAAGAATTACGTTGTACTATTAGATTGTAATTATTTGTCCAGTTACTGCCAGAATTAAGGCAGCCTATAAAGAAGGCTGGAAGTGTGATGTTATGAGTATCCAAGGAGAAGGAGCTTTCCATCAGGTGCCGCGTCTACTCGAGTGCCTTCTAATTTCATTTAAAAAAAAACATGTCGACATACCTATAACAGTTGGCTCCATACATGCATCTCTCCCTTGGTGGTCTGGTGTTGCCATTCACTACACCATCATTACTAGCCTGAAAAGACAAGGTTTGTAGGAAAGAAAATTCAGGAAAAATTCAAGTGAGAAGCAGGAAAACAGGGAAATTAATTTTTCCCTGTTTTCCTGCTTCTCTCTTGAATTTTTTTTCTTGAACACTACAACATCGGAAATACGTTTTTACGCTATTTTCAAGTTCCACGCGCGCGAAGCCATAGGCAAAAGTTAGTCAGATATATGTTATTTAGTTGAACAAACTTTATGTAAGGACATAATACAAACTGAATCACCGCATGCCTAAAGTTGACATCTATATATATAAAAGAAAGTCGTATTAGTTACACCACTTATAACTCAAGAACGGCAGAACAGATTTGGCTGAAAA
>JAOTAV010000004.1:179022-194606 GCA_026546445.1 Cyclargus thomasi | reverse complement strand
CTAACGATAATATATAAACAAAACATTTCGATCAATGCCAACTTAAAGGGGAAAACACTTTAATTTTCTGTCACTGTAAATTTTTGTTCATTTTCTGTCACTGTAAATTTTTGTTCATTTTCTGTCACTGAGTTGGCATCCATTGCACGCATCACGCGAAAACATGCCTTATAAGAGTGCTCAATTGTGCGAAGCATTGCTGTAGTTAAAACATTCAACGTTAAGCATTATGCCGCATAATGCGCTCTAGTGCTGTAATTGGAAAACTACCTTATTCATCAGAATAACCCCTCTCCCCACGGTTACCTCAAATGTGACATATTCGATGTTTGAAACAGCTACTCTTGTTTTACAATTCAAATATCGGTTGAGGATCAGATTGTGAAATATACTGTAAAGTAGGACTACAGACCAGGGGGTGTACTTGATCTAAATACCTGTTCCACCTAATCTCACCTAGTGCCCGTTCGCATAGTGCATATCGAACTGTACGTCGTACCGTGACTACGTGAGACTGTGTTGAACAGGTATTTGGATCAAGTACTCGCCTGGACTAGGAATAGGTGTGCCTAGTATAAAATTTACCTAGTCCAACCCATCTCTAAGTTCGTCAACGAACTGCGCAGCAGTGGTGTAACTTTACCGTTCGAGGCCCGTGGCAAATTCGTTTTCGTTCCACTATGTCAATCTGATACAAAAACACGTCAAGCGATTATTGTAAAAAATAATGGCTTGCCACTTGTCTAGGGAGGCTGATCGGGGGTTCCTTATTTGTCTATGCTTCCGGCGGAGGGCCCGTGAAATTTTGCCGGCTTGCCACCATGTACTTACGCCACTGCTGCGCAGGCTATAATTTTTTGTGACGTTATTATGACAGCGCATGCGTATGAGAAATTTTGCGCGCGCATGCACCCATGCCAAAACGCTAGCGAACACGGCCAACTACTTAATGCAATGACTTGATGATTTGATTTAAAGGTGGAATTTTATTTTGGCTATGCTACAAAAAAACAACATAACCGTAACTCATTTATTCTATATACTCCTAAAACAAAATTAAATAATATAATACACAAGCGTTTTATTTAAATTTTGCCCGGGAATGTGCCAGCCTCGCGTTGGTCGTCCCACTTCTGGACCCACTCGTTGGGGCACAGGGATGTGTACACCCGCTTGAAGTAGTTGCACGGGTCATACTTCTCACCGCGCACTTTCTGGCAGCGGTGGAAGTCCAGATAGCTCTGGTAGCAGTGTCTGAAACAGTTTGAAATGGAAGATTAAAATATTTGTAAGAAATAACGAGAGAGCAAGTAAGCTTACGAGTCACCTGATGGAAAGAGACTACCGTCGCTCATGGTTACTTATAACAGCAGAAGTATTGCAAGTGCATTGCGGATACTTTTCGATAAAGGAATAGGCTACGGGAATAGGATAGGCAATGAGGTGTATGGAAGCTGGGCCTCCGGTAAACTCACTTACTGAAGGAAACACAGCGCAACATTGTTTCAAGCTGGTTTTCAGTAAGGCCGTGGTATCTCCCCGGTCCAGCCGACCTGTTAAAGCATGGCTCTCCCTTTTGATGTGATATGTCTCTTCTATCGTTACAGTTTCTCGTGGCGTTTCGGCTCCTTACACGTAATGTGACATTGCGCTCCTATAAGTAAAAACATTACCTGGTTTGATTCTGGTTAGGGAACCGCGGATCAAAAGGTGCGGTTTTAAGGTCCTCAGCCGATTTGAGCATTGCAGGCATATTTACTGCAACCAAAGAACATAATCATTCTCTTAATCTTTTATTCGGGGATACTGTTGCATTACATAATAGAAATCAAAGAGGGGAATATACAATACAAAACATGTGTAATACAGAGAAGTCTTGAGTACAATAACTAAAACACTATTTTACAAGAGGCCTAGTCTTTCTTTCTTCCTCACACGATGTCTCCCTGTACTTCTTGACTTCCTGCATGTAAAGAGACCATGCATCCTTGGGAGCATCTGCAGGCTGCTCATCTATAGCTTTAGCCTTTTTAACAAGGCCAGTCTTTAAAACTCTTCCACCTCTTCTCTTGCCAATGAAAGGCAAAACTGGTTTTTTCATAACTGGCTTTTGTTCCGATGGCTCTACTTTCTTTGTCTCCTCCTGCATTTTCTTAAACATTTCCAAGAAGCTGCCATCATTCTTAATTGGTATCGGACCAGGCTTCGATTTAGATGTGGAAGCTGTTTGCAGGACCTGTTCAGGTGTGGGCAGGAGCTCAGCAAAATTAGGTCCCTCCACTTCAGGTGGGTCTCCATACTCAATATCGTCAACTGCAGTTGATTCAATAGCTCCTGGCGGTGGCTTAAGTTCTTTAGGCGGCGATTTCTTTGCTTCTTTTTCGCCTTGTTTGCTTCTATGCATTTTCCAGAATCTCTTTCTGTCGGCAACCGTAAATTGACCTCGCCTTTCATCATCGCTCCCACTGTCACTGCGACTCCTCGATCGAGAACTTCGCGATTTGGACCTAGATCGACTGTCTGGGCTTCTCAGTCTTCTATTTTTGTATCTGGAGCTGGACCTACGATCTCTAGAGCGGCTCTTAGATGGATGTTTCGATTTCTTTATGGAGCGACTCGACTTTGACCTTGAACGCGACGATCGCGTGGAATGACTGGACGAGGAGTATGACCTACTTCGAGATTTACACCTGCGAGACTTCTTATGTTTACGAGGAGGAGTATATGAGCTTGAATGTGATTTTGATCTAGACACAGAATGTGCCTTTGCATAACTTCTTGGCGGTGTCACAGAGGTATCTCTTGGGTGTCTAGGAGGAGTTTTAGATGCCAAAGATTTGCTTTTTTTCTTTTGTGGTGTCACAGATCTTTTGTAAGCTCTAGGTGGTGTAACTGAGGATCTATCGGTGCTTTTGTATCTCTTTGGGGATGCAGTCTTTGTTGTCTTACTCGGTGGAGTCCGGACTTCTCTCGGCCTCCTCTCCCTCGATTGTTTGCTTCTTATTATTTTTCTTTCCTCAGAATCTATTTCTCTCTTAACTTTAAGTTGCTTACTTTTATCATAATAATTATCTGAAGGTGATTTAGAATTACGAAGATGGGAAGATTTTCCTTTTGGTGGTGGTGTCCTACTGATATTGTCTCTTCTGCTCAATGACACTTTCTTATATGACCTGTTAGACTCTGAAGATGCAGATGAAGCAGATCTCTTTTCCTTCTTGACAGTGACTCTAGAATATGACCCGGAACGAGAACTCGATCGATCACTGGAGGAATACTTGCGACGCCTCGGCTTGGAGGTACTTCGAGATTTCTGGCGCCTGGAATTTTCATAGCTGGCTTCCTTATGCCGAGAATATTCTCTCTCTTGTTTGATATAAGGAGACCCGCTGCGATCGTAGGAGCGGCGAGAGCGGTCGAAACCGTCTCGAGGAGGTCCTCTGGATGCGTTGGAGTCGTCGTAGGGCCTGCCATAATCGTAGCTGCTCTGCTGCTGAGGATAAGAACTTCTAGAACTATCGTAGTAGCCACTATCCCGTTGATAGTACGAGGCGTCGTAATTATAACCGTAACCGGAGGCCCCGTAAGCCTGATAGTCGTAGGGCTGGCCGTACTGACTGTAGCTGACACCGGTCCAGGGGTCTGTAGTGGGCAAAGGCGCGGCGTGCGGGGGGGCGCGCTGCGGGGCGTAGTCCGCCTCTGCACCGGGAGGGCCGCCGTCCCACGCGTCCGACTCGCCGCGATACGAGGACATACTTATAGGTGCCTCTTCGCATAACCTGCGGCAGTTTGTAGGTTTGCACACACCTACAAACAGAATAACTTTTCGGTGTAGACAACAACTCTACGTTCCCCTCTCGCATTGCACGCATTTATTGATGTTTCGTTGTGAATTTGTGACGAAGAACAACAAATTACGTAATACACGTCCGACTACACACGATATTACAAAAAGCATGCATCGAAAGTATAGCGTAAATAACAAAACAAAACAAAAAATACATTCTACGATATGCTCACCTTCTTTTATGAAATGTTTTTGAAACAATTTAGTAAATTATTTCCAATAGAAAATGGCAGCGAACACAATTCGCTTTCAAAGACTATAATTTATCATAGAGTAAAAACGTGGAGAAAAAATATAAACTTCAAAAATTGTCTATTGTTTAAAAAAAACTAAGAAGTCCTTTTTTGCCATGCGCAGGCTTATCACACTCGAGCGTGTAGTGTCGAACTACAAGACGTGCCCCTTCGCCTCCGAAAGTAAATCATTAGGTCCATAATAGTTACTAGGGCCTCACAACTCACAAGTCACAAATCACATGCGAGTCTTTTTTTAAAAAAAAATACTTACTTTTTTATGTTTTCCAATTTTTAATTTTCATTTATTAATTAAATGTTTATTTTTATAAATTTTATTTATTTCGTGAGACAAATCAGTAAGGCATCACATGTGAGTGGTGACCGATCCGTCCAGTAGTCCCGGAGATTCTGAACAGTTGAGAATCAATAGAAAATCTAGAGTTGTCTATCGTTGCACCATGAAGTACAGATTTGCGAATTAAAAATAAAGAAAATGTCCCATAGAAGAAACGGTTCCATGAAAAACAAAATCGTTGTGGTTAATAGTTTTTATAATGAACGAATTGTTTTAGGAACAGAATTAACCGGTTAAAGTGAAACTTCAATTTTTTTTTATCTTTATTATATCTTGGTTCAAATACAGAGGCGACCATATCAAAAATCTAACAATTTCTTACATCTCAGTCAAACTTAACTAACTTATACAAATATATGGCATCACTAGACATAGGTTCCGACAGTACTATATTAAAATTATAATCACCTAAACCTTAACCAAAATCGATTCCTTTCAGTTGTCGCCTTTTAGTGATCAAAACCGGTTAACGAAATGGGGATTGCGGATGGCCAGTCAAAGTTGATTGCAGGTGGCGCTGTCGAAGCTTATTCTTTGTTTACTAATTGTGACGTTTCACATATGCACATTATTGTGAGTTACTGATAATTCTTTCGTTTTAAGAATTAAATTTGTACGGTAGTACGATAGCAAGTTAACTAACTCAAACAAAAATTGTGAAGACGCGGTGCTACATTGCGAGGGAAAAAGGCAGACCTCATCGAAAGTTAAACAACAATGTCATGTTAGTTAATACAATCAGGCGTTGTTTTGTGGAAATCCATAGCTTTAAGTTTAGTAAATTGGTAACATACTTTATATTGAATTTTTGGAAAAATCTAATGCTTTCAAGAACCAATTTATTTGAAGTCATGAAAATTAAGATAATCTATACATACATCAATTGATCAGTATAGTTTTTATACTTTTATTTTAAGTTTGTATGTTTTATTTTGTAACGTTTAGTTTAGTTGATAATTTAATTTATTATAATTGTAATAAATCAGTATTGTCTATAAAATAAAGAGATTGCACGTAAACTTTGATATAACATTCAAAAATTTGTTATCTAAAAATTCTTTAAATATCGTTATATTAGGTTACAACTCTACGATAAGAATTACAATTTCGGTCAGGCAGACACCCTAGAAAAAGAAAACCCTGTAATAGTGCCTGCGAGTTGCGACTGAAAACTTCTGAGATATTAATGTCGATACTATCCTTCCACCTAATTGGGTGATCAAACAACCATACAAGTTGTCTTATAAGTCGGTATCAGATTATTTCGCCTAAAATTGTCCCATATTGAAAAGAAGAAAATAGAATATTATTATCTACGCAAACAAACATTATTGCTATTTGATATTATTTACACATCAAAGGCCTGTTTATACAACTTTATTTGACATATGTTGTATGGAGAATCTTAAAACAAAGTTGTCTTTCTCCAAAACTCTGACATTGGCAACTCACAAAGGAGTAATTTAACCACAAGCCACAGGAGTTTAAAAAAGAAGAAGAACAAAATTGTGGACAGCTTAACAGAAACTTTAACAGTAAGCGGTGAAACAGGCCCTTTTAGACCAGAGTTTTAAAATATGTAATCAGAGATAATACTTTTATGAAGAATATGTTATCTTGGGGTTATTCTTCTTACCAAAGCAAGAAAAATTATTGATATCCACATACTGCAGATATTATTGTATTCTCATGCGAATCTCGCTGTGAATGCCAAGTTCCATATGTGATTTTTATCAGGTTGTGGGAAACAACAAAAACATATTGGATTGAAAATAAAAAAAAATACAAAATTATTGTTATACAACATGATATATTACAAAATTGGTTTAATCAGTATGTGCAGAACGAAACTGAGATTATTTTTAGCGAAAAAACGAAAAAAAAAAAAAAAAAAACACGTATGGAATTTGGCACTCGCAGTCACGATGTGGTTCCTGATGAATTTTGGTAGACCTGCAGAAGGCGTTTTTTTGTCCAGTGTATACTTAGTTAAATAAAACACACTCATAACTTATTTATTTAGTTTTATTATTTTTATATTTACCCTAAAATTACTCGACATCAAACATATATCAAATATTTTAGATACCAATGGTACATATAAATGATTTAATTCCGTTGTCAATATTTTATAAGCTTTTGTCAGACCTGCCAGTCTCTAGCTCTATGTTCACTCTTAGGCTGGCAAATTTCTGATCCAGTTTTAACAAGGATCTGGGACTTGTGTTTTAAAAATGATGGAGTATTAATTCCTATACCTTTATTAGCAAAAATGTCTTGGATGTTAAAACCTTTATCTTCTGTAACGCTACCACTAAATTCACACAGTTAACATAGATTGCTTCTTTCAATAGTTTGTTGGTCACTGCCTGATCCTGCATATTGTGCTCCTGAGAAGAAGGGCTAATAATCATCCAGGTGACGCCCAAAAAAGAAACTTTAATGTGCTTTTAAGATCTAAATGTAGACTTTTCAGTCAGGTTGGCTAGGTTTTAGAATTAGAACCTCTATTCCATCAATAAATTGAAAACATAAGTGGAAGAAGCAGATAAATTAGATTTAAAAAACTCCCGGATTTTAGCGTTAATGGACGCTTTTGGGCCCGTAACATATTTGAAATTAATATAATGTGGATTTGATGTATAGCTAGATACTCTAGCTAGATAATAAAATAGGTAAGTTACATTTTTTTTTGGGAAAAAATTAGTTTATACTTGATGGTTGCAAAATGTTTCTTATCCGCTTCTTCTACTTATGTCTCCAATTATTCTGGTTGCTGAATACAACTATTTAAAACTTTGGGGCACATAAAAATGGACCATTTCTCTACTTCTTTAGCTTTTGCTTTAGTGTTAAGAGGATTTTGGCTCCTTGAAAAACAGTATGGACAGCAGCTTTCTTCGAGTACTTGCGTTGATGTTCCACTACTACAAAAATACATAATAAATTTATAGAAAGAAAGGATAAGAGGACTGATGGAATATTAAAATGATGCATTCAAATATTTACCAGTGCATGTTGAGACTTTCTCGTAATTAGTTTCACTAAGAAGTTTGCGACATAGTTAATGATAATTTTTAGGTTGAAAGTTCATTCACCGATTTGCTTTTAACCAAAGTTTTCGATATGTAGGATCCTTAAGGTACACATTTCCGAGCATTAAGGAATACTATAACCAGTCATTGGAAATGTTTTCCAAAAAAACTCCTAAAACAAGTGTTTATGGAATTAGCTACGATCGCAAGTCGCGACAACGGCACTTTGACAGTTGCGATAATTAACCGGTTTCCGACCCCTGCTTTTACCCTTTGGAAAGTGACTATTTGGCTAATGAGAAGAAGTTGCGCGTTTTTTTATTTCTGACAGCAGTTTGACGTTTGACATATTTATGTCGGTTATGGGCCATTCCTACTTGCTTTATGTTTAAACGATTTTTAAAGATATAATTAACATTATTTAATAGATGAGTAAGTCCAAAGTATCGGCGGAATGGAAGAAGCGCGTGAAGTCCGAATATATGCGCCTCCGACAGGTGAAGGTATGTACATAACGTAGAAGAAGTCTTTGTATTCACAGGTTTTCAAAATTATACGTTTATTAACCAAAATATGCTCTTAGAGATTCAAACGTGCCGACGAGGTGAAGGTGGCATGGGCGCGGAATCTGCGGTTAATGTCGGAGTCAGTTGAGAGCCGAGACGAGTGCTCCGAACGCGCGCGGCCGTTCTGGCCCCCACCAGCACCCTCCTCAAACCATGAGAGTCTCATGAAACGAGCTGAAGTCACCTACACAGATGGTTTGTTCTTTATATCCATAGTTACATCGATATCTAAATTAATAATATAGATGTAAACTATTAAGCTGCGAGTTTGTTTGAATGCACTAATCTCAGGAACTACCTCCCGTAATTGAAGAATTCTTTTTGTGTTGGTTAATCCATTTATCCAGGAAGGCTTTATCACTCTACGATCATTAGAAGCTACGAGCAGAAATAAAAAACTACATAAAAATGCCATATTGTTGTTAAAAAATTTGGCTATCTCGTCATTTTGATATCATTTTTCTCAAAATCAGAATTAGCTTACAAATACTTGTAAAATTTTTAAATTGTTAAATCTATTAGTATGTTGATCTTTACAAAGTTTAATCAATTATTAACTAAAGTCAATACTCAAAAGTTGTTGTTTCCTCAAAAGTTGCTACTACTGTCTAGTGGTGTTCGAACTTCAACAACAATTTTAATATAAATATATCTATTTTATAAAAATAAGTCAGGTTTTCCTTCCTGACCGTATAACTCCAGAAGGCACAAACCAATTTCCACTGTTTTGGATTTGTTAGAAAGGTCTCGGGCTCTTTGAGGTTTGTAGCGAAAAAATCAGAAAAAAGATAAGATACCTTACAGATGGAGTCCCCAGCAACAGCTAGTTTTAATATAATATTAAGTATTGAAACTTATTTTTATTTACTTGCATGAATGTAGTTACAAAGTTCTTACAAATAATGACTTGGGTTCTTATACATTCTGCCATTTACATTTCTAAAGTAAAATTAAAATTAAGCTGCCTCTTCCCTCCCAAATAAACTGTTATTTCTTAAATTTATTATGGACGTTCTTTGAGTCCTGGGAAAGAAAATAGGGTGCGTGAAACTTATTTTTATTTTATTTATTTACATGAATGTAGTTACAACGTTCTTACAAATAATGACTTGGGTTCTTATACATTCTGCCATTTACATTTATAGAGTAAAATTAAAATTGATACCTCTTCCTTCCCAAATAATTAAACTGATATTCCTAAAATTTATTATGGATATTCTTTAAGTCCCGGGAAAGAAAATATTCTTAAAAAAAAATACCGTTCTCCTGCAATGAAAGAATTTTGGTGAAATAGAAATGCAGGCATCATCTACTCTTGTGTAAAGTGTATGACAATATTAATAATGTGATAAATATAAAAGTTTGTTTGGTGTGTTAGTTATTCCGTAACCATTAAACCGATTTTGGTGAAATGTAGTATACATATAGAGAGCTACCTGACAGATCATAGGATACTTGTATTCCAATTAAATGATCCTGTGAGATATATAATTTGTGTACGTCCTAGTTCTACACAAGCAAAAAAAAATTACAGGTAAATGCTGTGTTTTCTATGCCACTAATAATCAAAACTAAGGAAATTTGGAAGGCCAAACTGTCATCAAATGTTAGCTGTACCACTGAGAAAGTTGTTGTAAATTTTTCACAAGACTAATATAACATATCTTTTGAGTTTCTCTCCTCTATAGTTTTTATTATTATTTGTAGTTAAACCTTTTGATGCGGTTGTTTTGATGGGATCCCTATTTTTTCAATGACTAAATTAAATGCTTAGCTTAACTATAACCGATTTTTCTGTGCCAAAAAAAATACTGCTTCAAAATTGTAACTTACACTTCTGTAATGTCAACTTTGTTTTTAATTCATTGTGATATCCATTTCAGCGTCTGGTGTGGTGACGACTCAGCAGGTACCAATACGCATCATCAACTCAGTGAACCCCATCCCTACAATGTACACCTGGGCGCCGACTCAGAAGAACTTCATGGTGGAAGACGAGACGGTCCTCCACAACATCCCGTACATGGGGGATGAAGTCCTCGACCAGGATGGCACATTTATCGAGGAGCTCATTAAGAATTATGATGGAAAAGTTCATGGTCAGTTTCTTTAATTTTGTACTTTGAGCAACTATTTGTTCTTCTGGTCATTATAGTTTGTATTTTTGCTAGAAATAAATTCAAAAAGTTGTATTAACCCTTAGATTGCTATATTGTTAAGGGCAATAATAATCTTGAAAACGGCCAAGTGTTAGAACACATTCATACAAAGGGTTCCATATTTATTTCAATTTAATGCTCTCATGCAATAAATTATTTTGATGCGGGTATTATTAGTTATTTACAGACTACCATTGGTTGCCCTGTTTTTATTGGATAAGTGATATGCTGGGCAATATGATGTTTGTAAATAATTTCTGGTTATCTATTAATTGTTAAGTCCATTGTTTTCTTACATGTGGTTTCTTTTGGTCTTTGTCGTACAGTAATGGTCAAAAAAAGCTAAATAAATGTTTCATTATTATTCTACTTTACGGCGGCCACTGTACGCGTGTAAATGGGCAGAAGCAAAAAATTTAATTTGTCACGTAATATTCCAGGCGACAAGGAGGGTGGCTTCATCGACGACCAGCTGTTTGTAGAACTGGTGCACGCGCTTATGACGTACCAAACAAAGGACGAGGTCGCGGACGAGAGGAAGGACAGAGAGGCACGACATTCCAAGGAAGAGAAGGAGGTAATCTAAAAACTGGAGTATGAATTAAGTTTGAGTCTTTTAACATTAAATGCAGGTAAAATAATTATCTATACTAAATATATCTTTTTATTATTAGTATAGATAATTATTATTTATATATTATTATAAGTATAGATGAAGATTTTCTTTGTTTGAACGCGCTCATCTCAGGAACTAAAAGTGTTGTAAAAACGGGTTAACTTAGGCGCGGGCAACCGGCAGCGCGATATAAAAATATTACATTACAGAAGGAAGCAAAGGAGACAAAAGAGGCAAAAGACAAGGAGGACACGAAAGAAACAGAGAAGAAAGTCAGTGACAAGCAGTTTCCAATCTTCACAATATTCCAGGCTATCAGCTCACAGTTCCCTGATAAAGGCACAGCACAGGAATTAAGAGAGAAGTACTGCATTTTTTTTCTATTTGATAATTCTTTGTTGTATTCTTCACTCCCGAAAGGATTTTAATAAAATGTGGTATAGAGTTTGTGGTAGCTCACTTTGATTATTATATGTGTGCCCCTGTAGGGACAATGTATGTGTAAATGTTTAATCATTGTAAAAAAAAAAATAAAAAAAAAAATATATCCACAGCCGAACATATAACCTCCTCGTTTTTTGAATGTCGGTTAAAAAAGTATTATTGTGTCTGAATTTTGGAAGTTGTTGTATCGTGTATGTTTGTGATGATAGGCAATCACTATGTGAGGCCTCGAATATATTTAAAAAAAAAACGAGCTTAGTAATATCCACTACACAAATATTTTGTTCTGATCAGAAATCATAAAAATTTATTCGCCCTCAGGATTCTATACTTCACATTTATCTGAAATCTTTGAGAGTATGTTGTTAGAATTTTTCTGAATACAAACACTTATAACGTTCGCCCGGCCATAAACTACATTTCCTTACTATACTCCAGATACGTGGAACTAACATCAGTCCGGGACCCTGATGCCCTGCCCCCCGAGTGCACACCCAACATAGACGGTCCGTTAGCGGAGTCCGTGGGTCGTGAGCAGACCATGCACTCCTTCCACACCCTGTTCTGTCGACGCTGCTTTAAGTACGACTGCTTCTTGCACCGTGAGTATATATTTGAACATACGTACATACTTGAATTAAAAAAGATAATTTTGTAGTACTCTGCCACTGTTTCATACTATGAAATATACTGTCTAAAGAACTAAGCAGATAAGCAACTTTTTGTGACTAAACTTCTTAACGAAGGAAAAGTGTTTTTAAATTGTTATGTTATGTTTAAAATATATTTTATGTACTATGTAATATAAAAATTCTGTGTTAAGGTTTTTAGAAAAAAAAATGCATAATATTCTTGAATAAACAGACCACTAACAAGCCATGCTTAGTGCAAAAAACAAAAAAAATGTAGGTATAGTTTAACACAATATGTTTAAAAGTTATAATAAGTATTTTATGCCTATAAATATAATATTAGCAAGTAGTGTTACTTAATAATACATTTGAAGATTACACATTTTTGTAATTTATTTATATTGTAAGATTTATTGTACTTTAATACTTTTTGGCGTTGTTCTGTTTGGCTGATAGGATGTCAAGCAACAGGTAAGGTGATATATAGTAAAATCATCATTTTCCTTATTTTAGCTATTTACATATGAAGGAGAACCAGCGGGTATAAAAAAATATTTACTCGAAATTGATGCTCATTCATGTTGCTGTCGAGCGGCTGCTCATTCATCTTGCTGTCGAGCAGCTGCTCATTCAACTTGCTGTCGAGTTGCTGCTCCACTGTATAAGAAAGGCAGCAATGTGAATTACAGGGTGGAACTGCACTATAGCGACACAACACGACGCGACACTTAACTTTTTTTATAAATGATATTTTAGGGGGCAGACTGGTTATCTAATGGGAAGTAACTGCCATCGCCTATGACACCAGTGAAATCCAAGTGCGTTACCGGCCTTTATGAGGGAACAGGGAATGAGAATAGGGATAGGGGGATTAGGGAATTTGTGCCACCGGTAAACTCACTCACTGAACGAAACACAGCACAACGCCGTTTTGCAAACGTCACTTGTATGGAAGTTAAGTGCTGCGTTGAATCGCCCCAGGTCGTTTATCCATTACCGAACGTCACCGTCAACGAGATCATTTTTGATTTCTAAGGCTTACGCGAATATCACTCATGTTTTTTTTTAACACTTACGGATTTTGCCGCGGAGCACTTTTTTGATTCCCGACGTTACGGCTGCTTTACAGCGGCCGTGATCACGGGTCGACTGAGGAAATTCAAGCACAAAACTAGACACTGTCAGTTCATTCTGCGTGGATCGGAATGCAAACGTAAATTGATGAACCTTCGGGTAGTTGAAGAATTTAAACAAATTGGACGCCTGTCACCTCAGTCCACCCGTGACCACGGCCGCTGGCCGATACGTCGGGAATGCTCAGCGACAAAATCCGTCAGAGTTAAAAAACCATGAGATCTTTTTTTACCCGACTGCGCTAGAAGGAGGGTTATGATTCGAGACTACGTATGTATGTATAATTGTTTGGTACGCTCTGCAGGCTAATCAGCTTAATGGATTTTGCCTTGGGAGGTGTTGTTAAATTCGTAATAAAAAAAAACAAAATGGCGGATTTGTGACGTCGAATTCGAAAATTGCATTATTTAAATTGCGATGGTTCCCGCAGTCGGGCTTATTTTGATTTTAAACATTGAACAGCTTGTTCACTACTGAAATGCCACTTTATGGCCTAGGGTACATACATAGATACATTTAATTTTTATCGACATTGGTCTAGCGCCCATGTCGTCACCGTCTGCAGTGGCGTAGAGGAAAATGAAACTTGTAGTCTATGTCATACAGTAGCATTTTATCCGGTGGAAAAAATCTCGTTCTCAGTTGACGGCCCGACGTCGTTAGTCAACCACAGCCGTCAGCACCAGACAGACAAAATGATTTTAGACAGATGAAATGCCATTGTATGACAGGTGACAGGTTTTATTTTGCTCTACGTCACTACGATCATCGACGCCATGCGAAATAAAACCTATAACCTGTGTCATAGTAGCATTTTGTCTGCAAAAAATAATATCGTTGGCCGTGACGACGTGCGATGGACAAACGGCCTTATAGAGCAGCTTCGCCTGAAATGGTATAAATATTTTTATAACCAAAGGGATACGAGTATGTGTATACTTTTACCGTTACAAGAGTATGATTGTAATTTGTATTACTTTGCGATGTATATGTCTTAAGTTTATTTATTTGTATCCAACTCATTTACATTATTATATTTATTTACTTGCAATTATCTCATTGTACCCATATCAGTTGTATCATATCGCCTAGTTAGTGGGGTTTTATGACAGACATTTGTATGTCATACTGGACAGAAAAACTCCAGTCACAAAACAAGTGTGTCGATGATTGGTTTACTCGGTAATCACTTGAATACATAAAATAATGTTCTTGTCATTTTTTCATCGCGAAAATATTTTGTATTTTTTTATAATATTTTGTGGCAAGCGAGCAGACGGTTACCTGATGTGAAAACAACTGCCGTCGCCCATGGACCCACGTGGAATTCGAAGAGTCGCAAGTGCGTTGCCGGCTTTTTTATGAAGAAATAGGGAATGGGAATCGGGATAGGGGATAAGTTGGGCCACCGGCCATAAACTCACTCACTGAAAAACAAAGCCGTTGCACGCCAGTTTGTTTGAGGCCGTGGTATCACTCACTTCGAGCCGGCCCATTCCTGCATGACTCTTCCACGGCAATGAGCATCCGTGTTGTGTACTTGAGTTCGGAAAATGTCTCATTGGACACGCCTCCACCGGAGCTCGAACCTGCACCCTCTCGAGTGCGACCAAAGGTCTTATCCGTTGGGCCACGGACGCAGTAAACTTGTTGCGCATGTCAGAATCATATCATGACATGGCAACGTAGCTTGACGTGTAACAAAATTCAATTTGCTGTCTTGCATGATTTTGACTTGTACAACAAAAGCTTTTCGGCTTCATTTTCGCGATGAAAAATGAACAGAATACAAATATTAACTCATGACAAAACTTCATAAACTAGGCACATGTGTTGCTAATTTTTAAAAGATTTAAAAAGTAGCAACCCAACTATCATTAAATATTTTCAATTATAGAATGTGTTTATATAAAATCAATATACTTATTTTATAATAGAATATAATCGAGAGATAATACAGATTAATCTCTTTGTTAAGGTGGTAAAATAATTATTTCAAAAATATTATTTGTAATTTGAGGTTTTCCTACTTAAAGAATTAGAATCAAGATGTAAAAAACTGCGAACGGCTTAGATACTGCAAATCTATTTTTGTATTGAACCCTGTGGCGAAAAGCCTGCATAATTTATCCATCCAGAGCATATTAAAACCATATAATATTTATCAACCCTGTAGGTCTCCAAGCGTGTCACCCTCGGCCCAACCTGTCCAAGCGCAAGGGGCCCGATCTGAAGCCGTTCACGGAGCCCTGTGGACCTAATTGTTATATGTTGCTGGTGAGATGTACTTACAAACATATGTAAACGCACATTTATGTGAACACTAGCTTTTTCCCGCGGCTTCGTTCGCATTAAGAAGTATTTTTAACCGACTTCCAAAAAACGAGGAGGTTATATGTTCGGCTGTGGATATTTTTTTATTTTTTTATTTTTTTTTTTTTTATGTATGTTCAACCATAGCTCCGGCGTTTGTGAACCGATTCTCAAAATGTTTGCTTTGTTGTATAGGGTATTGTTCCGAATAGGTCCCATATTCACCATGATGGTGGCTGATGATGGG
>JAOTAV010000004.1:110773-169115 GCA_026546445.1 Cyclargus thomasi | reverse complement strand
AGCCTATATATGTACCTTATTTTTAAATAAAAAAAAAAAAAAAAAAAGACGAATGTGGGGTGCTGCGCGGGGAAGCAGGAGGGTGGGTGTCATAACTGACATTTCGAGCCGAGTGCCTAGTTGACTCGCAGGAGTTATAGTATAATGGGCCTTCTACACGGCGGGAACAAACATCACGCAAAGGTTTGATTTGTATAAAAGTTTACAGTGTAGAAGCTTCTTGACAAACGGTGAACTTACATGAATCTGCGGGATCCAACCGCCAGCCTGCGAGAACAAACGAGTGCAGCAGTGTTGCCATTTATATAGATTTTCCCCTATTTATACATATTTTTGGTGTTTTTTACAGATAAGCATTTTAAATATATTTCCCCACCAACCCACAAAAAACACGCAAAATTGTCCGACCAACAGACTTTCCGCAGAGGCCACCTTAGCGGAATGTTTGTTCCCGCCGTGTAGAAGGCCCTTAATGAATACACATTTCTAAACGCACGAGTAATATTTTTCAATCTTTTTTTAAAAAAATACACAATAGTTTATTCATCCACTTTAATTTTTTTTATTCTGCTATTAGTAGCAGAGTCAAATCCAACAAATCAAAAATCATGAAAATTGTTCCAGCAGAACTCGAGTTATGTGGTGTAACAATCCCGACTTTATATTATATATATAGATATAAGATAATAAATATATATTATCTAGACACACCGCCGTTCAAGCATAAAAAGCAACAGACCGGCCGTGGGTTATATTACATTCGACCCCCCTATACCTCAAAATCTATTTTATTTACGTATTTCAAATTTCTAGTATCTGTTGAGACCTCCTTATATAAAATACAAAATTTCATTAGTATACCGATTGTAGGTCTTGAGATATTGATGTCAGAAAATCGCTATTTTTGCTATACACTGACTCTCTCATCAAAAACCTAGACCACTTCCAATGGTCGTATTGACTTGAAATTTGGCACGGAGGTAGGTCTTTAGGTCAAGGGAAAAATCTGAAAATGGCCAAGTGTGAGTCACTTTCGAAAATAACGAATGTGTAACTTTGATCCACTATAAGTATGGAGCGTAAAAAAATAAGTAATAAGTACTTAAAAAGTTGGTACAAACATGTATACCCATATGGATTATTGATAAATGCGCCCGACACAAGACAAATCCGTTTATTTGTCGAGGGAATCAAACCCGCGACGACATACGGCGTGTAAAGCAGGATCACTACCAAACCAATACCTATGCGCTGAATCCACGGGTAAAAATTCAAGAAAAAAAAGGTGTCGGTCGGATATTTTACTTAGCCATTCGTCAGCTCGACAGACGTGTACTGCTGGACAGACGCGGCGATTTCACGGTCATAGTGTAGTCAAAGATTAGCTAATAGTGAAGATGCCACTGCACTGCCTATGTCAGTCAGTTGGTTAATCTAGTCCATTTAGTTAATCTACTTTATTTCTTTGTAAAAAGCATAGTGCATATTAAAAAATCTGAAAGATAGTATAAATGAGACATTTCCTTAACTAACTTAATCATAACAAAAAAGAATATATAAAAAACCTTTCAAAAATAAATGAAATCCCACCCAAAACAAAAATGTAAAAGGATGCCAAGTTCGATAATATGGGAATGCTTTACCTATAAAAGAAGTGAGATTTGAATAAGTACCAAGTTACCATACGATAGTACCAAATACTTCACATACCTCAGTTAAAAATTGTTACAGGAATGCACACTTGTTTTTGCGCAGTTTGGAAAGTATTCTGAATAAATATCATATTAAATACCTAAAATTCTAAAACTAACAGGAACGCAAATCTGTTTTTCCAGCATTTGCTTGATAACCCTTTTTTTTATACTTTTTAATGATGTCATTTGGCAAGTTTTCACACACCTCGTTATGAACCTGTTTGTCTGGATCAGATATGTCATCTATATCATCAGTTTATTGTCATCTATGATGTCGTCAGTTTATATAATTAAATAGAAAATTCTAGGCGAGTTTTCTACATAAATATATAAAATTATACTTTCACGTTTAAACGAGCCTCATAGAACATCTAAAAGAAAAACGTCTTTGATTAGGTTCAAATTAGTTTTCTCTAAGCAAGAAAGTTGATTCTTATTTTGAAATGGACAGAGAAAAATGATTGAATATATGAAGTTAGTATTAATTAAACGAATCGAATCGAAGTAAACCTTTTCAGATTACGTACAATATGGTGCACCTCAAGGACCATTTGTGTGTCCTGTTTTGTAGTATGTGTATGTGAGTGACATTCTAGGATCAGCTGCATATTCTATTATCAGATAGGAGCTAACAAGCCATATTTCCTCATCGGAGCGATCAATGATACGCCGCAGCCTCGCGCCATTCTATTGTGTTCCAATAAGATCGGAGTTAGCCGTGAAGCCAGCTTTTGTACATTTATCTAACCATGCACTTGTTAATTCTAGTTTGATATCTCGTAGAACTTAGTAGTAATTTTTATTTCATAATAATAATACACCTTATTGCTCGCAAATTAAGACAACTAATTAAAATGTGTGGGCAGAGGCGGTCATATGGCTAAAAGCGATTTCTTCCAGACAACCTTTGTACTAGCGGAGAACTTTATTAAAAGCGGAAGTATAATGCTAAACCTACGAAAACAAATTATATATATTACATAAGCAGAGATTTTGGAGACGTTGAAGTTATTGATTTATTTTATAATAGCTTACATATTTTGTAATTTTTTTATTGTTCGATATTGAATTTGACCGTAGCATACGTCTAATATTGATTATCTGCTAACTTAAGGATGTTATCTGTACTTTTTTTCAGTGTAATTTAAACGTGAAATAAATTATGATCATTAACTTAAATCGTAGATGTAGGAAAAAAAACTGTTTATGCCTTGATTTTTTCCATGCTGTGCTCTACCGAATCACAAAATTAGATAAGCAAAAAATCTAAACAAACAATGAGATCATTGTATGACCGCAAAAACATATCATAATGGACATTTAATATAACAATCAATACTTTTTATTTATTACCTGCGAATTTCCTTGTTATTGTTACTATAAAATCTTCGCCAATAATTATTATTACTTCATAAAGTAAGAGAAGGAGAGTAAGTTTTTGCGCTTAAAATTTGGCTACATTCGGGCCAAAAACAGCTTTCAGACAGGCATCGTTTTTTTTTTTCTTTTGTTGACGATTGAAAGATTTCCTTTCTTCTATTTATATAACTATAACAGCTTCTATTTATATAACTTTATATGATATGTTTCTTTCCATTTGGGCTAAAGAAATTTTAATAAATTACTATATTTTAAATACTATTATATTTTAATTATTTTAGTTTCGCAGTTATGGAAAGTTAAGGTGCTTTTAATTTCAAATATGCATTCAGATTTTGGGACTGGGATTTGAACTTGAACCAAAATAGTTTTGATTATTATCATTGTAGAGTCATTATGAGTATCGAAAATTAATTTATATAAAGGCATGTATATATTGAAGACATTGACTTAAAATTATAGTTTTAATGGTAAAAACTTGATAGGCAGCTTTAAAAGGATAGAGAAACGTAGATAATAGTCTCGATTAAAATCTTATAAGGTCAGGTTGTAAAATGCGTAAAATATTATAGATCCGTATTCAAAATTTTCAAAAATTCAAAAACTATGTACAATGATCTCTTATTGTTGAATGGTTTACAATGATCCTCAGGGTCTTAGCGTATTTATGATAAATACAGTAATCACTCTGCAAATCTCTTAGCAAAATTGCAGTCTGTTTTCCACTAAAACGCCCTTAGAGTTAATGACTCATATAGAGTTAATGAATACATACAGTACAAACAAAAAATGCCCTAATCTATTTCACATTAGACAACTGAAACGAGCTTGCGTGTGCCTTTGTGCGTCCTTATATTTATAGCCAAATCCGAAATAGTCTCAGTAAGATCGGAGTCTCTCGATGAGAAAGACATTTAGTACAATATGAAGGTAAGGGACGACTTTGCGCGTTGTAAGAACAGCGTAAGGCTGGACAACAGAGTCGCCCTCATTACCGGTTCAACCTCAGGTGTGGGAGTCGATGTGGCCACCAAATTAGCAGCTCGTGGTGCGAGAGTTATCATAACTGGTCGAGATGCTGAGAAATTGAAAGAGACAAGAAACTATATAGTCAACGTTACGGGTAACCACAACGTTGTCGGTAGAAGAGTGGATTTCGAATCTCTGAGCTCGATTAGGAGTTTTGCCCACGAAATGTACATCCAGGAGCCTAGATTGAACATACTTATCAACAACGTCGGAGCTATAGGACTAGAAGATCGCAGGACCGAAGACGACTTACACGTTATGATGCAGGTCAATTATTTGGGAAATTTTTTGTTGACGTTTCTCCTGTTCCCGCTTCTGAAGGCGTCGGCGCCGAGCAGGATCATAAGCGTGTCTTCTATATCTCTTCTCCTGGGCCACATAGATTTGGAGCGTATGAACGACGTGGGGCGATTTTCAAGTTTCGGTCTCTATGCAAACTCGAAGTTAGCGGATGTTCTTTTTACCGTCGAGATGAATAAAAGGATCGGTGGTAGCGGTGTTAGTGTATTCAGTTTGGACCCGGGACTAATAAAATCAGATTTTCTGAGAAACTTCAAGGAAACGCCGTTCAGAAGGTTCATGTCCTGGGGCCTATTTCTGGTGGGGCAGCCTACGAATCGGGTAGCGACTGCCTACGTCTGGTTGGCGTCGGACCAAAAAGTTGTGAATTCCAGCGGAAAGCATTTTTTACATTGCAAAGAGTTCTACAGTAGTTGGTTTGCGGACGACGCGCAACTCACTCGAAGGCTTTGGGAAAAGTCTAAGAGGTTAGTTAAAATAACAGATAGCGAAGATTGGGAAACAAAAATCTCATTTTAAATGTTTTACTGAAAGTTATGAAATTTAATTTGATACTCAAGAAAAACTTTAACCTAATAACCATTAAATTCTATAATAAAATTGCTTTTCATTAACTCAAATACCATCTCTTGTCTATCTCTTCCTGTTGATTAGTTTAATTTTAAATGTATCTTTTTATAATGACTAATAATAAAATTTGTTACAACGTCCCGCTTAAAACACAAAATTATGAGTTACTTTTCAATATAAATCTGTGTTTTCGTGTAAGAAAAGCAAATAATAATAATTTATTATTATTATTATTACGGTATGCGCAGTATTTAAAATAATTTATTCAGTGGTAATATTTGTAAGAAAATTTTCCTTATAAATTAAAAACATAGCGAAATATATAAGATATACGCAGTGACGTAACTATACCGTTCGAGGCCCGTGGCAAATTCGTTTTCGTTTCACTATGTCAATCCAATATAAAAATCTGTCAAGCGATTATTATAAAAAATAATCGCTTGCCACTGGTCTAGGTTGACTGATCGGGGGCCCCTACCGCCTGGGGGCCCGTGGCATTTTGCCGGCTTGCCACATTGTAGTTACGCCACGGGATATACGGGTACTTCTTGTTGTTTTTCAATTTTCATTAAAATAGCTTTCATTAAAATAATTCAAGAAAGCGTAGGCAAGCAAGTAATAGTATTTTGTAATGACAAAAGAGATGGGGCTTAATATCGTAAGGAATCATCCATAAAGTACGTCACAAATATTTCATGATTTTTAGACCCCTTTGTCACAGGTACAGACAGTCATAAAGGATATATAGTAGCAGTTAGAGTGTCCATGGCCTAGTGGGTGAGACCTTTGGTTCGCACACGATAAGGGTGTTCATTGCCGTGGGAGAGCCATGCTTTAACACGAATGGGCCGGCTCGACCGAAGTGCCACGTCCTCACAGAACACTGGCGTGAAACGGCGTTGTGCTGTGTTTCCTTCAGTGAGTGATTTTACGTTACGTTTTATTGTAAATCAGTCAATTTCCAAGGAGTTCAGTGGCTAACACGCTCACACAACAATTACCACAAGATTATAGAGATTTCGAAAGATATTATATGATGGTTGTTTAAATTATTCTTATCAACGATTGAAGGGTAAGACTAGTATGTAGAATTAAAGTTGGTTATAACGCATCGTATGATTTACTTTATGTATTTTTTACTTTTTTTTTCATTGTATGATATTTTTTCTATATTATAACCTAGTTGTTAAAGTTAAAATGATTAGCACAATTTATATATAATTTTTAATTATAGTTATGTTATTTGTATGTCGTTTTTATTCAAGTCGTTGAACTTTGAAACTGCTTAGTACAAAGTTAGTAGAGTTTGCTTTGGAATTAAAAGTTATTATTATAAATGTTACTATTCTTTTATCTATAATTTGTGAATCATTACTAGCGGACTGACCGACGATTTTTGTCCGGTCTTGTTGACAAAGTACGATCATGTAGACGCTTGCACGATTATCGTGGCGAACAACGAACAACGAACACTGGTGATTATATAGAGACTGTCGTCGGTCTTTCTGTCGTCTGTCGTCTGTCGTCTGTCGTCTGTCGTCTGTCGTCTGTCGTCTGCCGTCTGCCGTCTATCGTCTGTCTGGCGACTGACGTCCTTCGTCTGTCTGCCGTCAACACAGGAATTATGCAATAACATAATCTTTACTCTGTTACCATAACGTAGGCAATACAGACCTACTGCAAGGTTATGGAAGCCTGGTAATATTCAATCGGTTTTATTTATTTTTTAACTCAATGTTACAATGTCTATAACTCCACAAGAAACAAGAAAGACTAGACATAAGCTCATATATTTTTGGGATGATTTGAGAGATTTCCTCATCTGCCAAATTGTGTATAGATATGTATATTTACATAATAGTTTTTTTTTTATAATAACATCTATGGACGCTTCACACCACGTCAGTCTGGCCAATTGCTAAGTACCCGAGGGACTTGTGTTACAGGTACCAGACAATTTAATACTTTTATACTATACACATAATTCAGATTTTTATTACATGATACATATATTTAATACACATCCAAGACCCAGGAACATTGAAAAACTTTTTGCTCTGTCGGCGGGATTCGAACCCGCGACCCCCGGCGTAACATTGGCCGAATGCACTATAAACATAATATAAATACATGATTCCCTTGCTTCTATTTTCTACTAAAATCTTTACTTTTATGGTAACAATAGAATAATCATAACAATAAAATAAATATAACTTTAAAAATATTTTATTTATGGTATATACAGTGACTAGCGTAGCATTAATATAATATTACATTATCACTTAAGTAACATGATTTCATTGTAACATAATAATTAAACAGGCTCCTACATCCGGAGTACATTTTAACATTTACTGTGAAGGGTTTTCACACGCTGCCACAATTTCTGAAACAAAAGAAAACTTCTTTTAGGGCCTGTTTCACCGCTTGCTGATAAATGTCTATCCAGAACTTTTTTGACAAATTTTAGGTGGAAAATCTGTAAAAAAAGTTGTGGATAGGCTATTAGAAACTTTATTCGTAAACATTGAAACAGGCCCTAAGTCACAAAAACTTATTTAGGACATAAGAATAGGAACATGTCAACAAACTTGGGCGCATAAAAGATCAAAGATTACACCCAACTTTCATTTACTTTTGCTAATGCAATCAACTCAAAAAAGAAAGCGATGATATTGAGCTCTGCGATATCTATGGTGATTAGTCTTCACCGAACCATAGACGATTTTTTTTTACTTGCCATTAGCGATATTCGTGAGCGCCTGCGCGGCGGGCGCGTTCGGCAGCTCGGCGAGGTAGTCACGGCCGGAGTCGCAGCATCGCGCTAGTCGCGGATCGAGCGGCAGTCGGCCGAGTAGTCGTAGCCCCGCGTCACTGCACAGCGCCGCAGCGCCGCCCGTTGTCGCCGGGAATAGCTCGCTTTGAACCTGAATTTGTAAATGTTGCTAAGAAATGTGATTCCAAGTTTAAGTATTTTACACTGTTAATAAAGAGGAAAGATTTGATCCGGTTTCAAAAAATTCTTTCACCGCTAGATTGCCACATTAATACAGAGTGACGTAGGTTATAACAATGTATATATTATTACGCAAGCGGAAACTTCGTGTACCTTTTTATGAAAGACGCGTAGACGTGAAAGCATGATTTTTTTCCTAGTTTTAGTTCATATCTTTAGTTTTGTGACATCACATCACAAATTTAATAAATTGAAAGTCGAAATTTGAAATATTTCATCTAATAATTGAAACCACCATATATATGGTTTAAATTTTTAGATGTCTAAAAATCGTGAAATTGGTGTTACGTACTTTATGGATGGCCTAAAGAACTATGGATGTGGTAAAGTCCAAGCTTAAAATGCATGTGAAAGTGTCTGTCTGTCACCTCTTCCCGCCCAAACCGCTGAGCCGATTTTGCTGAAGTTTGGTATGGACATACTATAAGCATAAGATACTTGTATACCTAAAAATGTGCGGTTGCCACGAAGAAATTTAGGCGCCACGGAGTTACGGGGATCGCGTGATAATTTATAAATATTAATAGACAATGACACAAGAAGACTGAAACGTCTGGAAATAATGGAACAGAGAGAATGAGAAATTATGAAAAGAGAAATGAATTTCATATTAAGAACAGTTCTTAATATGAAAGAGTGTATGTTCAATGGAACACCACTCAATAATGTGACACGAATAAACACACCATCTGATAATGGCTAGTGGAAGACGAAGGCAGATACAAAATAAAAAATAAAATAATTATAAAATGTCCCGTTATTACAACATTTTTGATACTGCTCGACTCCTATTGGTCGTAGTGTGATGTTGTATATAGCCTTTCTCGATAAATGGCCAATCACGAAAATAATTTTTCAGTTCCGGCCAGTAGTTCCTGAGATTAGCGCGTTAAAACAAACTCTTCAGGTTTAGTATAGACGTTATAGAAACTCACGTTACACGCCGGACACACGAACACGCTCATGTTCTCGACGACTCCCAGCACGGGGATGTTAAGCTTGCGGCAGAAGTCCAGCTCCTTGCGGACGTCCAACAACGCCACCTCCTGCGGCGTCGTCACCAGCACCGCCCCGGCGCCGCCCCCGCCGCCCCCGCACAGGTATTGAACAGTAGAGAGGTGCTCGTCCGACGTACCTGTCGTAGTAAAATAAATAGTTTATATCCACAAACCTCAAAGCATCAGAATGCCAAGTGCGAGTTGTTTTTTTTTTGATATTAGAGATTATAGTTTACTAGGATTTTTATATGGGATTTGTACATGTTATCGTGAGCATCGCTAGGTGGCGCTGTACAAATACCACATAAGATCCTAGTAAACATGAAACGCGTTCACGATCGAATGTCAAAAAAAAACTCACACTAGGCACTCAGAGCCCTATTCTCCGTACTTTTGATTTTTTAATCTGGTAACCCAGACCACATGCCGTGATAATGATCTAAATTTTATCCTTTTATTTTAAACATACACTCACACGATTAATTAATATCCGAGCGAAGTCGGAGCGAGCTATCCATACTAATATTATAAATGTGACAGCGCGTCTGTCTGTTACCTCTTCACACCTAAGCCGCTGAACCGAATTCTCTGAAATTAGGTATACGTTGAGTCCCGGGGAAGGACAGAGGGTATTTTTTATCTTGGTAGAATGCAAATGCACGGTTCCCGCGCGATAAAGTATTTTGTTACAACGGAGTTTCGGCCATTATCGAGTATTACGCAACTGTACCTGGTGGGGTGTCGATGAGCAGATAATCGAGGTCTCCCCAGTCCACCTCGCTCAGAAACTGTTTGATCATCCCTGGAAAAAAAAATAAGTCATTTAAAAAGCGACAGAATTATGTGGTCCAGACTTACAAGGCACAACAATCAGAACTAAGCAATCAAGTGTCAGTGGCGTGCACAGCATTTTTCCTCAGGCACTGCGGCGACTGGGGAGGTACCGAAAGGACAAAGTCTGACAGGTCTTCTATTATTAGGTCCTAATCCAAATATTTCAACTTTAATCTAAGCTAGCAAAACTGAATTCTGAAAATACCAAATGAATATGTATGCGGACCAAAGCAACAAAGCGTTTGCGCGATGTAGAGCGGTGACACTGACATCTGTTGGGCGAGAATCACAACTTCTGAACACTTCGCCCCGAGTCATGACCGAGGCATGCCGCAGGATCTGGCCATAGTCACGACCCACGCGTGTGTGCGTCGAGACCACTGTACCGACACTAAAGTTACTTCGCACACATGCAGCTAAGACATGCGAATCGTAGCCGTATCGTAGAGATGAGAACATCGCGTAAATAAATGTAGGCTTTTTAAACTATTATATTTTCTTTATTGTTTTATTTACTAATAACTTAAGTCTACTAATAATTAAACTGTGAATGGCAAGTAATGCACTGCATTTGTGCCTATAGGTAGCGCATGTCCCTGCCAAGTGTGAAAGACCAATTTTTTTTGCGTTGTTGTTGATTTTGGCATGCGCAATGAAAGGTTTTGCGCATGTTCTAAAAAACACGCCGACGAACACGACCACTGACCAGTGCCTGTCAAAGCATGACTGAATGTATCACGAAGCAAAGTATCTCGGGCACTTCTTACCATTCTTCTTGGGTCCGCGCCATATGACGGCGTCGTCGGGGCTACCCAGCAAGAAACCGATTGACATCAGACTGAGATTGTCCGTCACGTACTAGAAAACAAATATATATGTAGAGTTTGTTAAAATCATTCAAGTAATTACTGGCAATATACCATGGCTATTCCTCTTGAAAAGATAAAATTGTTTTTGAACGGAAGGGCTTCAGTAATAAATAACGATTTTAAAATGGAAGGCATAGCTGGTCACCGAGGTCTAAGATTATGACCCTGAGTCAGTTATCTCGCGACATCAATACACCAGCGACCGAGGAAGTGTTTCTGCAGCAAGATAGACAAAGTGGTGGATACACAAAGTAAATCTGTCGGTTTATCCCAACTATCTGTCATTTTGTCTACTCTTCGGTCGCCATGCTAAGCCCCAAGCTCAGGTGTTGGACAGCAGATATCGTGAAACATTGTTGTAGCAAAATAATAATAATAGACCAGCGAATGTCTCTGCTTCCAATTCTGCCCGAGTCTGCAATATCATACTTCCCTGTCACGTCATCACGTCTATCGGCACGCCCGCCTGTAATATAACAACCCCCCCTCCCCCCCCCCACTTCCCGCCGGCACTCACCACGGGCGACCAGCCGGAGCCGGAGCTGTGCACCTGCTCACCGCGCACGCCCAGCACGCGCGGCTGACTCGGTCCGCAGATGTCCGCGTCTAGAACGCCCACCTGTAACGAACGCCTGCATTAACTGCTGTATCTACTGCTCACGATTTGAATTCACATAATGATAACATTCACGCAAAATTGAACTGGCTAGTGCTAGCGCCCACAAGGGAGTCTTTCTTTGTATCTATACAATAATACGCGAGCGGAAAACTTTGCACCCCTTTTAACGAAAGACGCGTAGACGTAAAAGCATGAAGTTTCTCCCAGTTATAGTTCATATGGAGGAGCGTGGAATACTAATATTATTTTAAAATATGCATTTATATAACATACTTTTAATAAATCAATACAATCATATACGAAATATTCTATTGTTTTTGGTTGACGTTAACGAGACCTTTAAAGCTCCGTCGTTTAGGGACCGATTTTGACGATTCACTTTTTGTTGGAAAGCAGATATTACAAAGGTAGTCTGGTATTACGATATGCTGTTAAGTGTTAAAATTCTAAAAAAAACATAAAAAATATTTTTCTGAAACATACTTTTCGACTGTCAACAGAAAACTTTTAAATTTCGTTAATCGTTATACACATGGGTTATATCATTAAAAGACATCAACGACCTTTTGTCGAGGTTTTTAAGTGATTATGAAAGTAATTGATTAATGTTATCTTAACATTTTACTGTGTATTTTATTATTATATCTCGACACACCCCCTTAACCTTACACACATCTTCGTCGAAACGACGAGGTGAACGTGCTTTATCACGTTATCAAACATTGTTTTGGCTCACGACATAAAGTGATATGAGAAATTATGTAAAAATAACAAATCATTACTACACTCTATTACTTTTAGCTGTAAAAATATTCACAGGGAAAATAACTATGAAAGTAAACTCGCCTGGTGCTCCAAAAATTGAATAAACCGGCTAAGTTCCGTACCGGTAGAAAACGAAAAATTAAACAGCTATAACATATCACGTCGTGTCAAGTAATAGCGCTATGTAGAAGACATCATAGCGACATCTTTTAAAAACACTCCGTTATTTGTTTTATACTAAAATATGTTTAAGGGGGGGCCCTCTTAAATATATTTTAGTTTAATAATATCTATGGACACTTCACACCACGTCAGTCTGGCCTCGTGGTAAGTAAGACTTGTGTTACAGGATAACGGAGATATATTTAATACTTTAAATATTTTAATTTTTTATTATATGATACACATATTTAATACACATCCAAGACCCAGGAACATTGGAAAACTTTTTGCTCTGTCGGCGGAATTCGAACCCACGACCCCCGGCTTAAGCTACCAACGGGCTTACCAACTGAGCCACAGAAGTCGTCAAAGTTTATCAACACAGTAACAGTGGAAATAAAAATTTAAGAAATTCTTCATTGAAACTTTTTAGATAAGTTTCATTCAATTCAATGATGAATTTCTGATCTCATATATTATTCAAAAAGTTATTTTTTAAACAAGATTTATGTTACAAAATGTGAACCATGATATAGACATATTTTAATGAGCTAATGATACTTGCCCCAAAAAGTCTGATACCAAGGTGTACCACTCCGTACCGGGCTACCGGCAGAAGCGATGCGATTTCATATAACGGCTAGATAATAACGACTCATATATACAAAACACATTTTTAAGAAGTTTTTTGGTATTAATGACTTTTTCTATCCATATATAAATGGAAAGTGTTTCTTTCTTCTTTCACGCTTCAACGAAGCATTTGATTTTAATGCATAACTCCCTTTACATACATTAATCCTTTGAACTAAGGGTGGAGACTGACATAGCCTACGTTTGGTCTTACAAAAACATCATAATCCCAAAGGAGGTTTACGCGATTTAAAAATTTCAAGCGACCTAAGCCACAGGCTAAACAAAGCTAGTAGAAATACTTTAAAAACATCCATCGCACAACTTAAACGATCGTCACAAATTCATCACCTTGATATGTTTTCTGACGCGAAATTATTTTTATTTTGAATACATATACTTTATCTACACTAAGCGAACTAACGGCGACTGAACCAATAAATAAATCAGTCCTTGTTGCTACATGGTGTTTGTCTTATATCTTATACCGTTTGATGTCACCCTCATCAACTAAACACTCCTCTGTTTTTAACTTAATCCGTATAGAGTCTTATTCTCAAAAACCTTAACTCATAACATAAATGCAAGAAACGTATAAAACGCTAAACACTTTAATCTCTGTAATATCGTCTCTAGCACATCGTTGTCGCGATGGCTGTAGAGCCCCGGCATTGCGAAACTCCAGAATCGATAGTCGAGTGCGGTGCAGTGATGGAATTCGGCAACTCACATGAACGGAGATCCAGATATAACCGGGTATGCGTCCGGCTTAGCATGGCCGCAGTAGACATTGAAACACTAATAGATTTTATAGATAAACACTAAACAATCTCAGCTCGCCCCCCTTTAGCCGCGGGCCGTGGTATTCTGCGGGGGCAAGGCTGTACTTAGTGTCCACTCTTGCCCGCTATTGACAACGCGCGAGCCCCAATGAATCGGGTGCAAATTTGTCGAGTGCAAATACGTCGGAGCAACGCGTGATTCATAATATATACCACACATGTTCTTCTGAGCTCGCACACAAATTATACTTTGTTTGTATAGGAACATGAAGGGAAACTTTCTAATAAGACAGATAGACGGCTTCCCAATCTTATTGTGATTTCGTGGGACTTCATCTCTCTTAATTGATGGATCTATTGAAGGAAGTTCTCTCGGATGTTGTATAGTTTGTAGATTTATATTGTTGTAGCTTTTAACTTTTCATATGTTATGGCAAAGGATTAATTAAACGAGTAATGTTCAATGTTTTTTTTTAATGATATTTAGGGGGCGAGCGAGCAGACGGGTTACCTAATAGAAAGCAAATGCCGTCGCCCATGGACACTCGCGACATCCAAAGAGTCGCAAGTGCGTAGCCGGTCTTTATGAGGGAATAGGGATAGGGGGAATTAGGGAAGCTGGGTCACCAATAAACTCACTCAATGAATGAAACACAGCAAAACTCCGTTTCACGCCAGTTTTCTGTGAGGCCATGGTATTCGTGCCGAAGCATGGGTCCCCCACGGCAATGAGCATCCGTATTATGTACTTTAGATCGAAAAATGTCTTATTGGTACATACCCCCACCGGGGTTCGAACCTGCACCCTCTTGAGTGCAAACCAGGTCTTACCCATAAGGCCAAGGACACTCTGTGTGTATGTATAATGTATAACATTTTTATCAGTGCATTAGCTTTCTAAAGCTTATTTTGCTAGCTATCATTATATCATAGGGCTTACGACTATAAATGTATGAGTCATTATGTAGAGGCAATCAAGTATAGAAATAATTAACATAAAAAAAGTAGAAAATATTTTAAATACACATAACACAACAGATTTGTAGTAATTACTGAATGAATAAAATACAAGATATATTAATTATGATGATTGTATTAGCATTGAAATAAGGAAATTAGATCAATTAGATCAGACTCAATAATATTTTCTACTGTTAAAATTAATGATTAAATAACTAATACAATGTTCAAATGTATTCTCCCAAACAAAATTTTCAAGTTTTAAGAATGAAACAAAATGTTGAATCATGAATCTTATAATTTTTTTAATTAGGAGCGAGTTACAGGAAACAACAAGCATAGATTTATTACCTATAAATTTAAAATAAGATAAATATTTGGTAAAAATATAGGTTTGTAATTTTTAAAAAATAATAAATGTGATACGACTTACATTGATATTAGGATCCCTTTTGGAGAGTCCGTGTCCCAGTAGAGAAGTGACTGTGCTCTTTCCAACACCACCCTTACCAGAAAGAATAAGGATTTTGTGCTTTACATTTGCCAACCGGTTCCTGATTATTTCTATAGCTGGATCTGGGCCCACCGGACCTAAAATTGTTTAAATTTTTTAAAATGCGTCTAACTAATTTGGTTAACATGATAGCACATAAAATGAAATCACAATGAATTGTGGATTAGCGCATTAATATTATATTACCAGTTAGATCTTATTTTATTTATGATTGAATGAGAAATAAAACAGTGTATTTCGTGCTAGCCATTTAAATGAATTTAAAATGCTAATTGATGACTATTAATGAACAATTATGCACAGGCACTATAATAAATTTTCAATACTTAACATTGTTAATTTGCTTACTGAGTAAGATAATAACTGATGAATGCATAAGTTACTTATTTTATGAATTGGAAGTTAATTTTAACAGAATTCTCAATAAAGAATTACTCACTCAAATGCATTTGAGTGAGTAAAAAGGAAAGTAATGTTCATAGCCTACCTGATGCGCACAGTTTTTGGTTAGGGCAGCCAGCACACGCCGAAGCTTTACCCGCTTCTGCACTACCGCTCCCAGGACAATCTAAAAACAGCATAAACTTTAATGTATTTCACAAAAACATTTAACCGTGAAATGAACTCGAAAAGTAACCTACGTTGTGGCGCATTTTCTGGAATATCACTCATTTTATATACATATAAGAAAATCTAATTAGTTCAAAACTTTTATTAGTAAATTTCAATAACAAATCAATCGAAATTGCTGTAAAACATTAGAAGCTACTTTGCTGGAAAGCGATGAGAAAAATGAAAATGGAAATTTGGGTTATGACTTTAGACGTCAATGTCAGCTGACAATGACAATTTACACAGACAGTTGTATTTTTTATCAATAAATTTTATCTGCAATAGGTAACTTTAATGTCAGCCTTGTCATTATGATTTTTGTTATAGACGTAGACATAACCGTGACATAATTTTTTAAATTCATTGTTTTTAACTAGTTTAAATTTATAATATTATTATTCTACTTCATAAAGTACATTACAATTTAATAATAATGGCTCAAGAAACGACTATGTGTACGGTAAGCAATAGCCAACTAGAAACATAATTATGTTTTCCCATCCTATCAACACCCATCTTTGTATATAATATCAATTTGTAAATATACATTCCTATTCCGATTATTAGTGTTTCAATACATATTTCTCTGCGACTTAACATCAGCATTATAAGAAGTACACCACGTTACTACACATGTTTTATTCTTCATACGTTATGTCGTTTACATTTCCATTAATAAAAATCATAATATATTTGCAGCAACTACAACAATGGAGTCCAGTGAAGACAACTGCAGGTACCCCTCTAATGCCTCCTCAAGTCGGCTACTGCTTTCACTCGCCGAAGAAGCACCCGTGGAGGCCCATTATGGGCTACGAGGAAATTGAAGTGACGCCTATGTTAGTTTTTCAAACACTAAATTAGTTTTCATTTTGTACTGACTTTGGTGTACCGGCCGATTCCGCCACTGCTTTGTAGTGGTGTAGAGAAAATTGACAGCTATGACAATAATAACATAGTTCATAAGGTAGCATTTTATTATAATTTTTGTCAGTCACGTTATATATACAACAACAAGAAGTCTGACTGACTGAATGATTCATATTCGCCGAGCAAAAGCTGTTAAAGCTACAGCCATAAAATTTGATGAGTAGAATTTTTTTATTAGGTAGACACTCGCTAAGCATGGAATTTTAAAAATTTAACCCCTAAAGGGGTGAAATGGGGATTGAAAGTTTTAATGAACGTTCGTCATTTCTAAAGTTAGAGACATGAAATTTATTTTCAGAGCTACTGATTCGAAAAAAATGGATAAGTGTTCAAGCATTTTTTGAAATTCCACCCCCAAGGATGTGAAAAAGGGGTAAAAGTTTCTATTAAACTCTCTACTTGCGTCATTTCTAAAGTTGGAGATCTGAAATTTTATTTCTGAGCTGCTGATTTAAAATTAATAAATACGCATTCAAAAGTTTTTTGAAATTCCATTCCTAAGAAAGTGAAAAGGGGGTTGAAAATTTGTATGAAAATACTTCTTAATGCGAGCGAAGCCGCGGGAAAAAGCTAGCAAATTAATAATAAAGTTTATTTTAATATAGTGATGATATTAAAGTTGAGATGTCTCAAGCCAGTTGACTAATATCTAAAGCAAGGTTGTTTTGTACGCACATACTCTAATAATACTCTAAGAATAAAAGTTTACTGACACCAGCCATGCAGTATTATCTTCTCATCCTTATCCATCAAGTCAGGCTTTGTGTTTCGGCTCGGAAACTTATAAAAAACCAAAGCCAAGTACAAGATAACTAGAATGCTTTCTGCTTAGGAATGCTAATGCTATAAAAACATTAACCTGCATGATCCCAGTCCCAGCGCGTGCGTTCGTCACCTAAAAACAACTCAAAATCTTACATCTCGAATCTCAGATAGTCGTAGCAAGACCCCGGTCCGAAAATGAGATTTGCGGAGAGATGGGCGACGATATGATCAGCTAAATCTGATAATTTCAGGCCGTCTCAACCGATCACTAATACCATGGTGGATCCCTGCTACACTCCGGCGGGAATGGCAACCGAACCGCTCCGATTTCCCAACCTAGTCACCGGCTTCGACCGCAGCCCGGAACATGCAGCCCGAGCGGCGCTCTACACCCGGTACACCCAGCACGAGTGGAACCAGAACAGCATCAAGAACTACAACGAGTCGGACGCTAAGAGGAATTATTCGGAACGCGTCAGGAATGATATCATGCGAATGCTCAGGTATTTATAACTTCATTTCGTTACATGAAACATAGACCAAATACTTTCCTCCATGATGAAACCTTCAGTTATATAAGGAAATTATATTTCTTTTTTAAATTAGTCGTAAGTTTATTATACCAACAGTTTGCTTTGTAAAATTTATGAGATGATTTTAATTTACGTTTAGGGAGACAGATGAAGTCGGTACTCAAGGTCAGCGGGATTCTGGCAGACGGATTGGAGAGAGAATAACCGATACAACATTCTGGCGAAATGAAGTAAGGAAACTAATAAGCGTCGGTTTCGGTGATCGCGAAGTCATACGTTACTCGACGTATATGAGACCCTTTCGTTCTGGTTTTCCTAATAGGTGTCCATTGAAATGGAGCGACTCGTGTCCACGTGCGAGAAACTAAACGATACGCGACGGCAACTGGAAAGGGCTATAGCTGGCATTGAAGGGCCACTCCACATAGTCCAAGAGTGTTTGTATCACAGGGAGAAGAGGCAAGGTATGTGGGCTTTTTTAATGTTCAGTCATGAGTGCCGATTAGTGATGTTTCGGATATCCGTATCCGCGGATATCCGAGGAAAAATAATGATCCGTATCCGTCAATTTTCCCGCGGATCTTTTACTGGATTAATTTCTAATTGATATGATAAAATACTAGTTATACAGGTTACAGATTGTAAAAAAAACGTAATAATACTTTAGGGTGTGTCTTAGTCCTCTATATAATATAAAAGTAGTGGCGGTTAAAGCAAAAAGCATGTGATTTGTACGAAAACTTATTTCGCTGGGGCGCTTTGTTTTATTATTTCCTGCGTAGGTAAATAGATTTATAAACGATTAATTTCAATCCATACCTAATATTATAAATGGGGTAAGTGTGTGTTTATTTGTCTTTCCTTCACATCCCAACGAAGCAACCAATTGACTTGTTTTTTGGCATAGAATCAGTTGAAAGGATGGAGAGAAACACGATAGCGAAGCCGTGGCAAAATCTGGTCCTGAGATATTTTATTTTTTTGAAATCAAGTATTTTGAACTTTGTTATTGGAAACATTTGCGGTCGTAAGTTACTATGCTATAGTACGTATCTATATATTGATAAGAAATATCCGGATCAGGATCCGTATCCCCGGATCTACATTTTAACGCCAAATAGCCACTGAATATATACTGAATATATCTTCAAGATGCCGGCCGTGCCCATTGCATTGATACATCTGGTCTGGCGTTGAAATCCAGGAGTGCACGCAAAATTAGTAAAAGTAATGAAACGTGGCATGTTTTAAGGTGTGGAACAAGTCCACGACGCTGTGGAGCAGTCACTTCTCAAAGAGGTGGCGGTACTCCGCGAGTCCCAGGACAAATTTCGCGACATGCTGGAAAAGGTACGTACTACCCGGAATATCTGGACTCAGTTGGAATCCAAGTTGATGTGCTGCCAGTTGTTGGTATGTAAAACCAGTTCGTGATCTATAATAATCACTTTACATCAAGGATAATATGACGTCTAGAGATATCCTTTTATGCATGGACTATACACAAAACACTATATAAGTTACTGTAATCAGTAATTGTTATACATAACTTTGACGACCTGTGGCGCAGTGATTGAGCTATGGTAGCTCACGCCGGGGGTCGCGGGTTTGAATCCCGACGGAACAAAAAAAAAGTTTTTCTATGTTCCTGGGATAAATAATGGATGTACATTAAATATGTGTATTATATATGAAAAATCTTAAATATGTGTATGGTATAAAAGTATTAAATATATTTGCGTAATGCGTTGTCTGGTACCTGTAACATAAGTCCTTCGAGTACTTAGCACAGGGCCAGATTGACGTGCTGTGAAGCATCCATAGCTATTAGATAACTAGTACCTACAACATAAGGTACCTTAGTAAAGAAGCCGGCAATAAAGATTTCACATGGACCTTTGGAAAGAGTCTATCGGCTAATTTCGGCCGCGTAGAGCGTTATCTCTGTCACACGAAATACAAACAGTCCGGTATCCATAAGGAACTGTTTAAATACACCCATTTTTCTATAACTGAAGCTTTTGATTAGGGTTTAAAATAAATTGTACCCATCCATGGCTTCTTTTCCTAGGAATACTACATTACAATTTTGTTTTTATTACAAATAAGTAAAAATGGGGGTATTATCATATGTATTATATATACTGGACGCGACCGCACTCGATCATATGATGATGAACACTGACCCTAGATTACAATTAGTTTACAATGACCGACAAAACATCACATACATACATAGTGTGCGGCAGAGGCGACGCTCTACGAAGCTGATATTAGCTGATTGTCCTTTCCAAAAGTCGATGTCCAATCTTTTTCGTCGGGTACTGTATATTTTTATTGTTAAGAGCTAAGAGCTTTCGTAGCCTAGTGGATGAGACCCAGGTGGAGGCGTGTACCAATGAGACATTTTCCGAACTCAAGTACATAATACGGACGCTCATTGCTATCATGGCCCACAGAAATACTGGAGTGAAACGGCGTTGTGCTGTGTTTCGTTAAGTGAGTGAGTTTAGCGATGGCCCAACTTCCCTAATCGCCTATCCCTATTCCCAATTCCAATTTCCTCATATAGGCCGGCAACGCATTTGCGACTGTCTATGGGTGTCGGCCGTTGCTTTCCATTAGGTAACCCGTCTGCTCGCCTGCCCCTTAAATAACAAAAAAAAGAAACAGCAAATTATTTATCAAACATTTTCTATCCTTGAGGGAAATTGCCTTACTTTCACGTCTTCCCATTGGCTAATCAGCTTATTGTTATAGGTTCGACAGCAGTCCAAGAACTGTCGCGCGGCGCAGCACGAGCTAGAGACCGACATGCGCAATAAGGAGTATGCTCTGGGCATCGATACCATGTGCCACCAGCTTAACAATTTCTCCAAGGTAGGCTAATATAATGTCGTATTTACAAGAATTCACTAACTTAAGGTCGGATGATGTGATGATGTGGACCTACCACATATTTAAGCGAGCGTCAAGAATGGTATTGAGATATATAATAAGATACACATATAATCTTTATCCAACAGTGCATCTGTCACAGGGTCTACAGTTCTACGCCGGCATCGAGCGGTACGACCCAACGGTATGTGACGAGGCGCGCTGGGCGGCCGCCTCCGCCGCCACGCTGCGCCGATCTCAGGCCGAGCGAGCAAAATCCATTCAGATGCTGTCTGGTATATTTTTTTTTTGGCGCAAAACAATTTATTTTTATTTGTTTCTTTTATCCACAAATAATAAAAATTTATTAATTTTCACTAGTACCCAATAGGATAGCGCTGAAACCGCTTCGGATCAGCCGACCTTCCGCTGCGTTACTTATATACTAGGCACCAGTAAATTGTAGAGATAAAAATGTTCTGTGACAGAAGCAATGAGCGATTAGTCAGTGTGCAAACTTTGAATCCATTATTCGCGAGGACGTAACCGAAAAATATTTTTGAAGATGCTGAGAACCTCATAAACGTGGCTGCGACAGAAATCTGGGACCAGTGGAGCGGCAGTAACAACGCGTTCACGCGACGCATCGCCGACACCGTCGAGATCAAGAACAAGCTGCAACTGCATCTACACAAGGTACCTAATGAGTCTGTTGGAACTACAACTGAGAATATCCTTGCTTCAGTCGGCACACCTTGTGGGCATGTAACGATGGGACCTCTTACGAGTCGCGGTGCGGCATTACAACGCCGAAATAGGCGGAATTGTTGAGGTTTCTACTATAAATTTGAAACGATTCTTCCGCCGATTCTGACTTGGGTGCGGTGCCAAAGTGTTTGGCCCATAGATTTCACTATCTTTGTCGATGTACCCTTTTTGTTAAAACATTATCACACTCCTCCAGGTGCAACAGGAGATATTCGATCAGGAGAAAACCCTGGAGCTACTGAACAAGGCGATAGAGGACAAGCTGCAGCCGCTACGAGTCGCGCACACGCGGCTGCAGGCGCGCACCAACCGCCCGCACCTCGAGAAGTGCCGCGACCAGGCGCAGGAAAGGTAAACAAAATGGCGGACGTTTGCAAAATGGCTGCCGCGTGAAATGGCGGGAAACCTTATAAACTTATAACATTTTCGTCATATAGTAACTTAAACAATCAGAGAAGCTAAAACAGAGTCAGATTGAGGATCTAAGTAAAAAGCCCAACTTCCTACATCTCATTCCTTTATTCCCGTAGCAACGCATTTGGAACGGTTTGTGTCTTCTATGGCTTAGTTAAGAAGATTTCGCGAATTCACTCTAACGCCTACACCCGATCTAGCGAAAGCTGCGTCGCTAACAAATATTACATAGTTTAAAAAAACCGGCCAAATCCTAGATGGACTAGCGCACGACGGATTCCAAAAAAATTGCTCTACAATTGGTTTTAGTACATTTTGTTCAAAAATCGATTTATTTTGATGAAAGAGTTAGTTACTTCAAAATCAATTTAAATTAATTATAAAATCACTCACAAATTTTGTAAATTATTAGTTATTAACAAAAAAAATTATAAAATGAACTGCTGTTAGCAATATTGCAATGTGACCTTTTTTGGGCGGCAGACCACGTTGTTCTACTGTGATCTCTACTCATCGCAATGTAGACGATAAATAGCAATTTTATTAGACGATAAATACCGTTCTTAAAACACAGCCTAGAGATAGACGGACAGACAGACATCGAAGTTTTAGTAATAGGGTCCAGTTTTTACTCTTCGGGTACAGAACCCTTAAAAAACGTACCTGTGTTAAAATTGTCACAATGAATTTACAGACTAGTCAAAGAAGTATGCGATCTACAAGAGACTATGGAGACGCTCCGTTCGAAGTTGGCTACAGCAGAGGGCACTCATCAGACGCTGCTGGGCGTACGAGCGAGCCTCGAAGCGGACCTTCGCAATAAGACCAACACTCTGTTCATAGACCGCGACCAGTGTATGGGGCTACGACGCGGGTACCCAGTCACTGCGGCTATTAAGTCGTGATAAAAATCTATTGATAATAGTTGTTTCATTTTGAATTACTTTGAGTCAGTAACTGACGTCAGTCAACTGTGGCATCAGTGCTGAGCACTGCTATTGTGTAAAATTATTTCAAGTCAATACAGAATGATCTGAAAGTTGTACGAGTGAGTTTTCGGCGTCAGCACTGACGTCAGTTAGTGAAGACACCTTATTCAAGTTGCTCATGCGTGTAAAATTGGTTAATATCGATCGACTTTAATTTTATGTTGGGCTCGTGTTTTTTTTATTAATAGTCCAGAAATTATGAAAGTTTTGAACTTTTTACATATATTTTAACATTTTATTCAAACAATATTTTACAAAATATAAGCGTACCTTTTCATTGACCAGTACTTTAATAATAAATTAAATTTTCTGCTGTACAGCTTTATCTACATTGATAACTATTTCACTTTGCATATGACGGCACTGGCAACTTAAGCCCCTCTTTGGCTTCAAAGAATGTGTATGATAATACTATTTCTTCAACATACTCTAGTTTGGGATCATCTGCTATCTCGGGGTCAATGTAGAAGAAAACAGGCATGTCCACCTAAAATTGCAAATATATCAAAATCGTAAATACAGATCCTCATTCAATTCAATATGTTTTAAACTTGTGTGGAACACATTTTAATACATTAGCATATAAATCCCAACATTGATATGCACCAAAACTTTCTTGTTAAATTTTTAAGATATGTTCATAGTAAATACCTGTTCATGAGGATTTAGCTGTTGCTCTTCAAAACAGAAGCATTGAATTTTGTTGAAGTACGCCCCTGCCTCAAAGGGGATCACATTGTATGTGCTGATGCCTATCACTGGCTTGTCTGTTGGGTTCTTGGCTGTGTAAAATGCTAGGGCTGTCTCACCTGGAAAAACCTGTAAATAACAGGAAATTTGCTCATAATATTCAGATAAGGGTAGCATAGTGTATAGTAATAGTTACAATTTATAAGAAGAAAAAAAAGAACATATATATAGTCAAATTAAGAAACCTCCTCCTTTTTTGGAAGTCAGTTAAAAAGAGTATGGAATCATGGCAAAAAAAATCTATTTGTTACATTAAAAAACTTTTTTCAGTAAAGATAAATAATTAAAGTTCATATTTTTACATATTATAAATTAATCTATATTATTAAATAAAATCCTTTGTCCTAAACTATATGCATTTAGGAATCAATGCATAGCCTAAACCATTGATCATGTAAATATGAAATTTGCTGGGAGAGTTCTTTGTTCATACACGTGACGTAAGTCTAGGTGACTAATAAGGCATTTTTGGAAATTCATCTCCAAAGGGCATAAAAATGGGGATTAAAGTTAGTATGGGAGATTCCGTGGTCCGAGCTAATTCAAAATTTGCAAAAACTTTGTTTGATACATTTCATGGAAAATTTCATTCATAGTTCTTAAAATATCCTTGCTAATATTATACATGAGAAAATGTGTCTGTCTGTCTTCAAGCCCAAATGGCTGAATTTGCTGAAATTTGGTATGGTTACTTTGATAATACTTTGAGTCCCGGAGAAGAACACAGTATACTTTTGGATCCTGGGCAATACAAATTTTTGCACAACGGAGTTGCAGGCATCATCTAGTAATATATAAAATCGTATGATAAACTTCTCAATATTGGAAAAAAATATAAAATTTGACATGAATGGTTTATTACTCACAGTAATATCAACTTGCTGGGGTTTGAAGTTCCATTGCATTGAAGAGGCAACATCAGCGTTAAACCTCACTTTAATGGGTCTATCTTTTCTTGTGGGCAGATTGCTGACCGTAACATTCGTATCAGCATGCCCTGTTGTCCCCCCATAGCTGTAAGCCTAAAATTATTACAACTCATTTTAATTATCTGACTTAAAGGTACTAGGAAAAGGTACTTTAAATACTATACAGTATTGGAACTATACCTGACAGAATATTCTATATAATGGTACTGCCGCATAACTTAAGCCTATAGTAAGCACACCGAGAGCAACAACATAGTTTAGAGTAGAGCCAATCTTCTTCTGTTCATGTGCGGACCGTGTAAACAAAATATTAGGTGTATTGTTCCTGAGCGTTAAAATCGTAGGTCCCGGCTTAGTATAAGTGATATTGTGTTTCACCGTGTTAAGGAAATATTTATTTAAACATGTTATTCTAATCATTTTTATTAAATATTTAAGATTTATCTATTTATTTGTACATTTCTTTTTAAAATAGTGAATTAGGAAATGGATTGGATTTTAAAGCCTGATATAAATGTCAAAGTGACAATTGATAATTTTTATTTTTTTCGACTTTCGAGGCCATGGCGTAGTCTTATGACCGTATCGTCTACCAATGCCATTGTCAATATAAACCAATTTTATCCGTATTTCTGACTGTTTACTACTAAGCTGAATAAAGATCAATTTACTCAATATTTTAATAACCCTCTTTACGCTGGTTAAACTTAGTTATAATCAAAACCTACGGATTTATTTTACCGATCATCATGGTAAGGACATCCAATAATTATACAAAAATATTTCGGCGTTTAAATTTTAGTTAAAATTCCCCCAAACGAGACTACAAAGACCGTACCGACCAATTTTCGCGTCAGACTGATCAAATAACAATATTCTTTTTGCTTTTTCGGATAGCAAATGACAGTATTGTCACCGACTGACACAAGATTGACATTGACGTCATTCGGCGGGAATTTGAAAATTGTAATTGGTCTAATTTGGCTTTTTACGAAATAGTTTTTTTACATTAATTGGTTGTAATAATTCATTACACACTAGCTGTATTCATCTTGATTTAAACAAAACATATTCCTACAATAATAACACTTTCTCATAAAATTATATTTAATATCACATAAAACTAATAATTTACAAACTATTAAAAAATCATCCCTTGTATTCAACAGTCAATAGCCTATGTTTAGTTTTCACGTGTGCGTCGGTGTGTGTTTTTTGGTAAGCTTTGTATGAACAATCTACGAATGGACACCGAAACATGGGCTCTTTACCGCACTCATAGGTGACGTGTCTCCTGTACGTACTTTTATGCCTGTACTTCCTCTTGCACTTCTCACATTCATAATTCGTGTCGTAATGTGACCAGAAGTTTTTCGTCTTCATCGGTACGACGGGCAAGAGATTGTGCATCATTGTTTTTAAAAAATCCACTTCACCTGCAACAATGAAATCGTTCTCTAATATTTTTAAAAATATCATTCATTGTCGCTTATCTATTTACAGTAAAGGATAAACTATGCTCGAATAGGAGTTTGTATAATTGCTATTTATTGAAAGAGTTTTGGGCGGTTTTCTGTATGAACATTTATTTATAAACATAATTCAAAATCCGTTTAAATAAATCAAACATGCTGTTTGCTCCAAAAAATTGTAAAGTTTCTATTAGGATGTAAGTAGACAATACAATAAAATATTTTTACCACTGGATTGAACAATAATTCTTTGCCACTCCTCAAATTAAGAAACAAACTTTCCCAAATTAAAACTTATTGAAATATTTACTGGATTAATGTTCTTGTGTTTAAATAATTTATGTAAAACAGATGAATCTTACATTATGCCAACAAAAGTATTTTAAAATATTTAAAAATATGATTTAATGCATTTGTAAAAGTATTAACTAGTAACAAGAATTAACAGTGTTATAAAAATGTAATATTTCTCTCATATTTATTTTTAACATTTCACTCTACAATATAATTTTAAATCTAGTACCATTGTGCTATTTAATTTAAACTTCTAGATATTTTATTAAATTACATTATTTTGTAGTAAAATAAAGAAAATGGGTTAGAAGAATTTTCTTTGGTGGGAGTTTTGTAATATAAATTTATAGTTCAAAAACAAAAGCATGTCCAAAAGCTGAGATCTAGAAAAGTGATATTTTATTGGTAATCATTCATATAAATTTCATTCTTTGACTTTGATTACAGTAAATTTTGCTTAAAAGTATGAAGAAAACTTAAGTAAAATATTTTCTTAGTTGGTTAAAGAGCATCTATAGTTCATATTTCTTAAAAAAGTCTTTTGATATTGTTTCATGGACTTCAGAAAATATCTTGTAAAATGTTATCTATATCTCTAATTGTCATAAGGAAAACATCCAAATGTATATACTGTTTAAAATACTGCTAGAATTCATTGATAATAACTTCTCCCCTAAAATAGCCACTTGGCAATATTGCTAACAGCAATTCATTTTGTAATTTTTGTTGCAAATAACTACAAATTCTGCAAAACAGTAATTTCACAATCAATTTAAATTGGTTTTGAAGTGACTATTTTATCAAAACTGTTAGATTTTTTAACAAAATATACTAAATTTAATTGCAGAGCAATTCCTTTGAAATTGCTATTACGACCTTTTTAGGCCTGCTTAAAAGCTATTATAATTCAATACTTGGAAGTAAGAAAATCATAGGCTTTTAGCTTATGGACATACTTTATCAAAATTTTGTAAGCACACTAGATCACACATCCTTACTATAAAATTTTATGAAAAAAAAACCTTAAAAACTATATTATAATATTATTATTTAAACCTTAACAACAAACCGAAATAATTTAGGTACTTAATCTAGGTGAAGGCACTATAACATTGGCTAGAATCGTGAGGATTCTTTGGTTTATAATATATTTGGATAACTCCATTTGAACTGCATGGTAACTTATTAACAGTAACAAATGCAAGAATATTAAACAGAAATACTGATATCATAATACAATTAGTTATTCCATCAATACACAATAAAATTCTTTGGTAACAAGGAACACACATTATAATTTATTAATAACAAGAACAATAAAGTTTAACAAATACAGTATAAAGTCACTGAAAATATGTCTTATTTTGGGCTACAATATTTGTTTACAAAAATGTATAAAAGTAATGTTGAAACTATCTATTTTTCGCTGCCACAAGTTTGTAAATGGAAGACTTTTCAAATTATATTTCAAATCGATCTTACAAATTGTTTCTTTTGATCTTACATATAGTTTTGATATAAATTCTAACTGTATTAAATTCTGTGCTTGATATGCAAGCTGCTGTTTAAAAAAACTCATCCAAAAACTAAGGGCTTTTGGCCCACAGCCACAAGAAAGTAGTAATAAAAGAAAATACAACAGTCATGGTCACTAGAATGAAGAAACGATGGGCAAGCTAATAACTTCTTCATGAGAAAGTAAGTGAAAAGTTCGGTACATTGAACCCAAAATTAAAGATTATCTTTTGCGCCATTGGCGCATCTTTAATATTCTAACATTCAAACATCGTGACTGTCTTATTATCGGAAATATTTTTTAATATAGTTGCCAAAATTCACTTAAAGGTATGAAACACACTAGTACTGAACCTAGATACCAGAGTAGCACAGTTAATAATAATACTGGCGTAGATGTAGCCACGACTTAGGATATTATTTAACAACGATACTATAACAATGCCGTTTTGTTAATTACCTATAATAGGTATCCATATTGCCTATAAATTATAATAGCTGTCTACGACGTAAATACCTGTGTGTACGTTTTATTTACGTTTATCTGGACTCTTTTCAAAAAGTGACACCAGAGGGCGCTCTTTGCCATAAGTTTGTGCGTCAGAGGACGTACACTCTTGGACGCTTTTCATAGAGAGTCTAGATATAACTTTGACAAAAAATTAAACCATAAATTATAGCTGCACATTGTTCTCGTAGGGTCGCTTCGCTATCGCTGCCATTCTGCTGTATGCGCCCGCTGCTCCGATGCTGTGAACACCACGTAAACAAATTATTATTTAGTGGATTTTTAGTTAACTGAGAACGACCTTCTACTGAGTATATAATGTACAAAAACATGCAAAATAATAATTTAAAGTGGCGTTCGGTGAATGTTAAAACGGAGTAGTGTTACTGGTGATGAAGCTATGTAGTTACGGATATATTATACATTGGAATGTTGTTTCGAATCATTAACAAAGTGCATCTTATATTCGCCAATTCTTTACATAGAATTAATTGTTATTAATTCGTGACATTAGTTAATGAAAATTATAAAAAGTTGAATATTCAACAAAGGTGATACTAGTTTACATGAATGGTCTCCAGGGGTGTTAGCGTTTCAACGGGTGCCCACTATGGGGCTTAAGTGGTATGTAGTGAATGCATACTGGGACGGTTTAGTTGTAAGTGGTGAATGTTTACAGGGGCGCGTTAGTTGTGACCGTGAGCGTTAGTTACACGCGTGTTAGTCTGATCGAGCCACGGGGCCGAAGATGTAAAACTTGTACTGACTGGGGGCGGGCGGCGGTCATTCAGACACGAAGTCGACCTTCTCCGGCAAGTCTTTGTGCAGGTGGCGCTCGTGCAGCAGCAAGTTGTGCTTCTGATAGGCGCGATAGACGCAGTATGGACACTTGAAACTCGGCTGTTTTCTACACTCGTACTTTATGTGCCGCTGCAGGGAGCCCTTGTGCTTGTACTTGTTGCCACAGTCCACGCACTCGTACAGGGTCCAGCCCGACTTGCCGCTCAAACCGGGGGTACCGTAACCCAATATGTAAGGTGTGTACAACTGTGCAACTGAAATTAAAACGCAAACAAAAGTAAATACGTGCAGCGGACGAAGCTCCCACCGTGTAAGCGAAGCCACCGAGTGCAACCGTTTAAAGCGTAGGATAATGCACCATGTCTCCCATTATTTGCTTATTCACCTAAGTCTACGGTTCTTAACTAGTGCATGCGACTATTCAGTTCCAATACGGAGGTACACGTAAACCGGACGTATGCGCAACGGGCATATCTCCAATTTAAGTGAGAGTACCCAGGTCAGACTAGAAAAGAGGAGTATAATGAACATGCATTGTTATTGGGTCTGTATTAGTAGCGGCCTTGTTATATCCTTTAGTCTGGGTAAAACTTACCATGTGTTCGTGGACGATAGCAATGAAAAATGTACGTACGAAGAATAGAAACTTTATTTAAAATACAAAAGGTTATAAAAAATACAATCAAATGCGTTTGATCACTAACTTCTTATTGTCAAAACATGTATGTACAATACACTCTTAGAGTAGCTTCAACAATTACAAATTATCACTTTTTACGAGTAAGGCAGCACAGGGAAGTTTAAAATTGCGTACGCAATTCAGTTTAAAATTAGTTGTTCATACATTTATCGTATTCTACAACGTAGGACACCCCAAATATTTTAACGGTTTCCTGGTAATTATTGATTAGATTTTTGGCAGTAAAATTATGGTAGATATAATGCTGTAAAAGATTTGTCTATTCAAGAGTAACTTTGTTAGTTTGAATGAAATCAAAAACTTTGCTACAAATCGTTAAGCAAGGTAAAAATATGACATAAGATTCGCCTTTTAAAATATTCGTCGCGTCCTACAAGGCTCACTAACTGAGATCTCACAGGGCAAAGGATTCACACGAAAGTACTATAAAATATGTTTTGACTAATAATAAATACTAAAAATTCCAGTTTTCACAGCTTTTATAATTGTAAATCATGGATGACTCCATCGAGCATGTATATATCACTTTAAATCCTAATGACTAACTTTTGAAGGCACTTAGTGTATTGAAATGACTTATCGTTGTACTAATAGAGTTCTACATATTGATTGTACGTTGGTAACTCCTATGTAATATAATATATAATCCAGCATTAATGGTAATACGACTGTACGTTTTAACAAATAGCATTTTAACTCAAAAGGATGCAAGGACATCGTGGTAAATACTATGTTACTAAAGTCTTGCTGTCGGAATGTACGTATAAAAACAAAACTTGAAAATACAAGTAAAATGCCTTGAATAATTATCAAAAAACGTTAAAATTGAGTAAAATACTTTAAAATCCAGTAATATGCATTGAATAATAGTCACGTTATAAATAATTATAATACAAATTAAAAATTTTAACTTGCAAAAAAAGATAAAACTTGAAAAGACCGCTACTTTGACATTTAGGATAAAATAATGGTTTTGGACAGTGGCATTTATAGCTGATATAATAGGACATGATTATCTTGAAAATTTTAAGATAATATGGAGAAAAAGGTATAATAACATAATATATTGTATGTTTAGATTTAAAACGCTACCCAATAAATGTACAGTCACAACTTCTATATATCGGGCTAATATCACGACGGTACAGTAACCCAAAGCGCCTAAAACGAATACTTCTTAAAAACCTACTCGAATCGCCAACTTACTACTTCTAAATGGTAATGTTTAAACTCTTACACCTATCTGGAAGATTCTTTAAACGTATAAAATTACATCCATTAATATAACAGGATTTTGTGGGCGTCCGGGACGGTCTACCCCCCATGGCAGTGTCCTAACTCTTCTACGGATCGAACATCATTTCATAAGGCACTAAATTTCAGTGGTCAGTCATAAAACTTACAAACGATTGGCCCCCACGTAACGAGTTGCGAGTTATAGCTCAGGAACTTACGAGTAATACGTCTTATATAATATTTGATTCCGGCCGTCGGGCCGTTTCCTACAATAAAATAAATGCATTTAAACATAAGGAGATCTAAAAATCGAAAAAAAAAGAATTAACTTACATGAGTATTACAAAAATAATGGAACATGCATTATGGCAAAGATCTAGAGCTTGCTAACTAAGCGACGAATAGCTTCATTTTTACTTAACTAGGTTATACACAGTAGTCGAATACGCGATCTCGCGTCGCACGCCACGCGCAATCTCACTCGAGCCGAGCGATCGGAACGGGGCGGCCGCGCCTCGCCCTCCTTCAATTTCGGGTTTATTTACTGAAAATGGTAACCAAAATGCAACGCCCGCGACTACCGAAACAACTCGAACCGTACCGCGAAACGGAGCAACTCCCTAATATGCCGTACTGGATGAAATGCTCTTGGCGCGGCCGGCCGACCCTGGGGCGGGGTCGGCCTATGTACACGCGTCTACGTTGTCGGGCTTGACGTAGTGGTCGGGCTTGTGCGCGTGGTGCTCGCGGTGCATACGCTCCATGTGGCGCGCGATGTGCATCTTCTGCTTGGCGCGGTACACGCAGTACGGGCACTGGAACTGCGGCTCCTTGCCGCACTCCCACTTCTGATGGTTGCGCAGCGACGACTTGAGCTTGTACACGCGGCCGCAGTCGGGGCACGTGAAGCTGGGCTCCCCGGGCGCCGACGCGCGCAGCCCGCCCACCAGCGGCAGCGTCAGCCGCGCCGACCACTGCTCCCACGACAGCGCCCCCATCCGCGCCAGCGCGCCCTCCTCGCACGCCCCTGCAACAGCCCGCTCGTCAGCGCCGCCGCCGGCCGCCCGCGCGCGCCCGCCGCCGCTCCGGGTGACGGGCGCGCGCGTCGCACGACACCGCGCACACGCAACATTCCCGAATGGTTAACACGGTCAAGCGATAGATACGGGTTACGTACATAGATAGTGTCATATACCGGTACATATACTACATACGATATGAATATATTCTACTGTGAGTTTACACCGAGTGCTGTGATGAAAGCTTGCAAAAGGAAAGTAAAAAAAAAGAACAAAAGGGAAGAAAAACTTTTATTTGTCTACATCCAGGCCCGCCGCCGACGCGTAAGTTCGGGTCCGCGTTCGACTAATATAGTTTGTTAATGAAATGTAGCTTCCCGACCCGGGGGCTTTCTCGTCTACCTGAAATGTTTAATTTTATTAGTACGAACAGAGGAAAGATGGAAACCGAGCAGGTCCTGACTCCTGACGGAAAGCGGTGAGGGTCGTGTCGTCCATGCGCATGCGGAGTTACTGAACAAAAACATAAAACAACTAAACGGACTCACCCGTACCTCGCGGGGGTGGAGGACTTAAAGGAAATAAAAACTAAAAAGTAATATAATATAATAAATTTTATTAAACTCTTCTACCAAGTAAACCCCAATATATTCATATAAAATCACACTATCGAATAACTAACTCTCCAATAATAATATTAACAAACAATGAAAACATTCGTCTAATATGCTTACAGCTAGATTTTACATTATCAACGGGAAACAATTTCTCAATGATCTGAGCTCGGCGGCCGAGCCGGTTATAAACTAATACTGACTTTGGTCAAATAGCTTTGTTATACTAGTTAACAACAAAATATTAACAATATGCTAACGATTCGTGACAATATTGCGAATTAAATATCATTTAATATCAAATCTTTAAAATTTCTTGAACACATCTTTCCGAATCCCGTTCACCGAGAACGTACCAAATATAATAATTTAATATAATTATATAAAATATCTACAGGTAACATCGTAGGCACGTATCGATGAGCATAACAGGACACACGACGCACCGCGAGCGAGCGGCATCGCGGCTTATTATATATAAACACGTCGCGACGTTGCACGCTAAAACGTGAGGAGGTATCGAACATTATATATACATATTAAAAAATTTAAAACATCGATGCGGCGCGCTCGCGGTGTATTCAACGACACATTACCCCCCGTAGGCCCTAACGGGGCTCTCTTGTATAATTATCCTAATAAATATTATCTTTATAAAATAATAGCTTTGGGTCGTCTAAAGGGAAGACTTGTGGTCCCTGGTCAGTCGGTCGGGGCGACGAGTCTATACGACTCTCGCCCAGCAACGCGAACAAAATCCATCTTATCGTATAAATAATTTGACTTCCATAATATCAAACTACGTTTTGGAATAATTCCACCCGAGGAATGTTGTATCCTACTTAGTCTAAAATAATTCGAAACGAAAGAGATATCAAACGGGTTCGGGCCGAACGGTGGACCCGGTCGGTCTCTGCCGAACGGACGATAAACTATCAAAGTTAAAACGAAAACAACAAAACGACTCAACATCGCCGGGGAATGTGCACATTACTACTAAATCTAGTGTATATAAGAAAACGTCTTTAACAATAAAAAATAAAACTTAACATAAATATTATTGCAGTACCGATTTGGTCGGGTGTCTACTTTGGTCTAGGGCGCGTGTGTTCGCGCACACGCGGGTGCGGCGCGGCGATCAGACGGAGGTTTTCTTGTTGCGGCGTACCTTGTTGCTGGCGTAGATGTACCATTCGGTGTTGTGGTGCTTGCGGATGTGCACGCCTAGGTTACCGCGCTGCTTGGCGCGGTACGAGCAGTAGGGGCATTGGTGCGCCGGTGCTTTGCCGCCGCACTCGACGTTCTCGTGCCGCCGCAGCGTCGACTTCCAGCGGTACCGCTTGCCGCAGTGCCGACACTCGAACTGGCGGCTGGCGTCGTCGACGCGCCGCTCCTTAGCGTCGAAGCCGTCAGGCGGCGGGGCACGGTAGAAGGCGTCGTCGGGCAGCACTATGTCGTCGGTGTCGTCGTGGTCGCCTTCGCCGCCGTCCGACTCGTCGTCCTTGCGCTCGGGCACGAAGTCCATCTTACCACTGAAGAGCGCGCGCTGCAGCAAGTGGGCGTCCAACTCTGGCGCGAGCGGGGCGGAGAGCGCACGCCGCGCCTGCAGCAACGACAGCAGCGCCGACGGCAGCCCCGCCTCCTTCCCCACCTCCACCTCTGCAATACAACACCGACTCGCTAGTCAACGCTCTGCCACGACTACGCCGTGTTAATTCTACTAGGCTAAAATTAAATTAAGGAACCAAAGAAATGCGTTACGATAATTAAAAAAAATATATATTCTCTGTTAGAAATCAAAGGAGGCGAAGCGTCTAATACATGCGAAACATGCACAAACCGAGCGGCCCGGCGGGCTCGCATCTTCCCATAAAATCGGTGGAGGGTTTCGGAAATCAAATACGGATTAGACATTTAATGTTTAATAGTAGAAAATATTTATTTACTCGTCGATATGATAGGTCGGCCCCTAGAAGGGCCGAGATAATGCTTATAGTATATTAGAGGAAGATCGTTATGTTCCATAAGGCACTAGGCTGGTGTCGCGGGCGGCGGGTCGCGGGCTAGCCGGACATGGCGGGCGATGCAGGCGAGGCCGGGGCGCCGAGGGAGCGGGCTCGTTCGCGGTACAGTTCAGGGTGCTTCTTCTCGAGGTGCTTCTTGAGCTCGTTGCGACGGTGCTTGCTGTAGGAGCAGTGCGGGCACTTGAACTGGGGGTCGCGCCCGCACTCGAGCGACACGTGGCGGACGAGGTTCTTGCGGGCGTTGTAGCAGCGCTCGCAGTTCGGGCACTTGTAGCCCTTCTCGGTCTTGTACTGCTCGCAGGGCAGCTGCAGGGGGCCGCGCGGGACGATGTTGTAAGGCGACACGGACTTGGACTCGTACGGCGACGCGGCCTTATTCTCGTAAGGTGACACGGCCTTGGGCTCGTAAGGCGACTCGGTCTTGGGCTCGGGCGGAGACCGCTTGGGGGTCGTGCTGCTGCTGATCTTGACGTTCTCCTTGCTTTCGTCGACGGCGGGATACGCCGGCGCGTTCTTTAGTATCGTGTAAGTCGTGTGCGTGGACTCCTCGATCGCCTTTTTACTTCGCGTCATAATACTGTTTCGGGTGGCGGGCTTACCATCTGAAAGAGAAAACGAATTCCCGATTTTTATTCTCGTTTTATACGCGTAGATGAGATGCGAACGAAAGAAATGAGAACAAAAATAAACTAAATATAATATGAAAAATAAAATATATTGATCTTAAAGATACAACATGTAAAAAATAACAAAAAGTCTTTCTCCCTTTAACAAAAAAAAAATAGCTTTCTAATAAACCTAGTAACAATAAATACAACTAGCTTCTTGAGCGATATTACTCATTTCCACATAAACATGATTGGCAGAAGAGTGATTACTCATTAACAATTCATGTTTTGATACTTAACAACTAAACTATTCCAAAATTTAATGGCACTCATGGGATCGTATCCATAAAAATGACCAGTTTACTAAAAATAATACTTGTTCTAAAACAAATAACGAAAGATTTAAAGATATAGAAACATTAACATGGAAAATAAAGCAAAAAATGTTATTTAGTGTTAGTAAGAGTCTCTTCTTTCACGTGTTTTTGAGCAACGTGCATTATGAGAGTTTTCTTCTGCGAGTATCTTTTTCCGCATCTATCGCACCCAAAATGTTTACTCGTTATACACTCGTACTTCTCATGTCTCAACTTATTTCTCAAATATTTGTACTGTTTCTTGTGACAAATTGAACACTTATACTTCTTTTCTGTGTTCTCTGACACATCTTTCTCTAACTTGGGTTGGAGGCTCGTTGTGACTTTAGATTTGTTCGAACCTCTCTTGTTTTTGTGGGTTCTTTTTTTGTAAATCCTCTTAACTCTCTTTTTCTCAATTTTTATTTCTGTCGCGAACTCGTTGCTGACGATGCTCTTAAGGCACCCGCGTGTTATGGGAAAAGGGGCTTTTGCATATGCAGTTGTTAAAATTTTGGATGATTCTGGAAGGGGAAAACAGTAAAGCCAGAAAAGGTAAACAAAAGCAGATTGATTAGCAGCACATATACGTTTAAGAGAGATTAAAGCATAATGACATCATAAGTGGGTTAAAAGTGAAAATGAGGGGGTAGTTTAGGTCTGATCAGTTAGAGTCGCCGCAAGGCTGGTCAAGATAGGGGAACCTAGTCATTTCCATATTTGAGGTATGCCTATATTAACATTACATCAATATGTCGGTAAATGAAATGCGCTGTTCTCATGCCACATCGTAGTAAAACCTAATGGAGGTGTAAATGCAAAAAAAAAAATTAAACAAAATGTTTTCAAAACATGAATTGCTAAGAGTAGACATCTGCAGTGAAATCACATGTGAATGCAAATAAAAGAGTAATAATAAATAAATAAAGCCATATAAAGTATAAACCAACAAACTACGACAGATAATAATGAATAGAATGATATCAGTTTACCTTGCGAGGGGTGATCCTCCGTAGTCCGGGGTTGGCACACGGCTGGCGAATACACGAATTTTTAGCGGTAATTGTCAAATGTTGTAATTGCTCAAAACATTGCGTGTTGTGCGTATACGACATAATACTTCTACATGGTAATATATATATAAACGTTATGTATACATACAGTCGGACTCACCTTCCATCGTACGACAACGATTCGACCGTGATTATTGTTAATACAGGTTAGCACAAACTAATTCATACCTAGGTGTTCTAAATTATAAAGCATGCTATACTACGTCCCATAACAAAACAATAAGCGTCTACATCCCATTAATAACGATAAAGTATATACTCACCTCGGTAAAGGTTACCTCGCCTTAAACAAAGGCTACAAAATGAAAACAATACCTCTTAAACCGAAACCTTTATACCTGAAAGAACCTCACTGAAAGAACCTTTAAATCATATATAGGTGTTGATATAACGTATTAGTAGTTTATAATATTAATATTAGATAGTAATTATAATTAATATAGGATTGGAGTTTCACATGTGAAAACACTAGCACTCTTGTAACCGCTGCTGTGATATATATTATATAACTAGGATATATAGATTTTAAGCAATGAATAATCTCTGTCTCAAATTATGGGAAGACATTGCGCATTTCATCCGTTCCTTGTGTCTGGAGCAATCAACTTTCAAATGATTTGACGGTTTAATTATATGCGAACGGCAAAAGTTCATTGTCCCAGAGTATCAGAGTGGAGTCCCAGCAACGTCTCGTGTTGTTGTAGCGAAGCGCACACGCAACAAAACGAGGCATTCTTATAGGGAGCGACGGAGTGAACAAACATTGCTTACCTTGACTGTCTCGGACACTATCGTTTGAGTTCATTATTTCGTCTTGAGATCGTTCCATGTGCCATTGAAAATCTGAAAGAAAAAAAATGCATAAAAAAATTGAAGCTTTTTAAAAACTATAGGTCACCCATCTATTATAAATTCATCCATCATAGACTTAAATGTGGCGTAAAGGTATTGCTACCAGGCCATTAAATTTTATTAAAAAAAAACGCAGACCATAAACAATAGAATATTTCGTGTATAATTATCATGTCATGTCAAAATATTATAGTGTGTGTAACTTTTTATTTATTCATTATAAAATATGTAAGATAGCATATTTTTAAATAATATTGGTATTGTAATAATGCCAGGTTCCAACCCGGATGGTGTGTACCATTAAGAAATTTTCTGATTTGAGATCAGAAAATTTCTTAATACGGACACTCATTGCAGTGGGAATGACACGCCTCGGCAAGAATTGGTAGGCTGAACGGAGTGATACCACAGCCTCAGAGGAACCTGGCGTTAAGCAGCGTTTCTCTGGGTTTTTCTTCCAGTAAGTTAGGTTACCGGAGGTCCAACTCTCCTACACATCATTCCCTATCAATATTCCGTAGTCTATTTCTTCATTACAAAGGTCGGCAATCGATTGCAACGCTTCAGATGTTACAAGTGTCCATGGACGACGGCAGGTGCTTCCCATCAGGTAAAAAAGAGTTAAAACTCACTGCGTACGACGTCGTTGTGAGCGGGCGCATCGGGGTCCTCGTCCAACGTGAGGTCTTCAACGCCGTCTCGCGAGAGCTCCTCCTTGCACGGCACGTCATCGCCGCCGTTACTGTCCGCGACGCCACCGCCCTCTGTCGACGCACGCCGAGCTTTCTTGCGGCGGCGCGTCGGGCTGAGGGACGCAGAGCGGCTGTCGACGCTGCCGTCTTTTACCTGACAACATTTATTTATTTAAAACTTACAAATGCCATCTTTAAAGATTAAAACTTGAAACCTAACATAAAGATAGCAAAGTTGTGTTGCTTTAATTTTAGGTTAACATAAATTAATTCATTGGAGAACTGTAGGATAATGTCAAGTCCATATAAGCGTATAACATTGGTCGATGCCGGTTTTTGTATTAAAACGGATCGCTAGCACTAGTTTAAAGCAGTAAGTGAATAAGGCTCTCATAATTTTCCTACAACTTTTTATAGTCAAGTGCCAATTAATTAAATAACGGCTCAATATCTTTTTCAACTGACTATAAGACCTCAAATATTTAAATAACAACTCGAAAAAGAAGTTGCCCATAGGAAACCATTTCTGTTGCGACATTTTTCTTCTCACAATTTGTAAAAGCTGTACATATAACTTTTCTAGACTTATATTTCTATAACTTTCATTGATCATCTAAAAATATATATTATTAATGAAATACATGTGAGATAGTAGGCAACATTTCTACTATGTATAATAAAATATTATAGCTTATTAATATATAATCAGTAGATGTAGTGTATAGTTTAAAAAATTCAACAGAAACATACTTGTTTTTTAACTACAGTTAATTGGAGACCTTAAAAGCTAGCCGTATTTCCATATTGACATTCATTTTCTTTAATTCCAAAGAACAAAGAAAAAAGCAGTTTTTTTTTAATCCTAGCATTGATAACAATAATTATATAAGTTTCAGTGTGGAAGGTCACGCCTCACGTAATATTTTTATATTTGTGGCAGCTGAGTTAATTGTATGTTAATTTTAACTCAATATGCATGTGTTCATGTACACTTTTTGAATTTTAAACAATTCATGAAACTTTTATAACTTAGAATAAAAAGTGTTAGACTCAGGTGGATAGGAAATAATAATATTTCTATACATTAAACAAAAGTGTAAAATTTGCCCGAGTCTATACATTTAGTATTTTTAACAAAATAATCAATGTTGTGGGGCTAAGGAACAGTAATAAAATAATAACAAATCGACAAAAAATGTTGTCTGTTTATCTGTTTGTACGAGCTAATCTCCGGAACTACAGGACGGATTTGAATAAATCTCTTTGTTTAATAGAATTTAGCTCTGGGCAACATATATGATACTTTTTATGCCGGGAAAATCTACGGTTCCCCCGAGACATACGAAATTTCGCGCAAGGAAGTTGCGGTCACCACTAGTTGTATTATAAAAATGTTGTTTGATGAAATTAAATCATGAATCATCTTAATACAATGTTACCGGCAATGTTTATAACGCAGGAATTTTATACAATGCCTAGGCAATGTATAGAATGCCGCGTGCGTTTAGGCAGTGTCTGAAATGTTATAAATATCATATTTATAACATTTCAATTTCGATTGCCTAGGTAATCTACAAAATCTCATTCGATTTTGACAAAACTTAGGGAGTATTCCCTTATTTGAGCAGTACTTAGTATATTACAAAAAAAAGTATAGTTTCGGAGATACACGAACACAAATATAAAAAAAACCGGCCGAGTGCGTGTTGGACTCGCGCACGAAGGGTTCCGTACAGAGCAAAAAATTAGGAAAACGTATTTCTGAATGTTTGAAATTTGTAAAAAAGTTGTACATTTTTAAAGAAAAACAGACAAAAACACTATTTAACTAAACATTCATGGGATTTGGACCATCGCCTCCGTAAGTAACTTAACCGTTGAGCTACGCTGCCGATAAGCGGCGCGTCGAATTGATCAATCCATTAATGTATTTGCAATATAACAAAAAACGTGCTTGTTATATTTATATACTTATTTATTATATACTAGATTATATACTAGCACTATTTATTTATTTAATTTTTTATGTACACATAAACTTTTACAATACAAGACTTAAACTATGAAATACATATTAGTACAAAGGTACTACTTATTCCAAATTGGAATTTCTTTCAGTAGACCTGTTAGAGGAAAATTTATATAATGGAGGTAACAATAATCGGTGTACACAATAATCTTATATAAAATTATGTAAAAAACTAAATATAATATATCTATACCTCTAAATGCAATACCAACGTTTCAATAAAATATATAAAGAAATTTGCTTAAAGTATTGAAATAATTATAATGTAAGGATTTTTGATGAAGTTACTTTATTAGGATAAGCTTAAATAGTGCTCGTTTTTTTTTTTAATAGAATAAGTATATAAGTGCACTCACGTATGTGACTTGGCAATGAGTTCCATAGCTTTGCAGCATTAACGGTGAAGGAGTATGCAAAGAAATCAGTGCGATGAGGAGAAATATCTAAAAGGGTGCGTCTGAAGGATCTACAGGACGAATTTTGCAAATTAGACGACGCGTTTTCAAATAGGAAGGGAATGTATGACTAAATAAAATATTGAAAAGGAAACAGAGAATTCGGTAATTCCTACGGAAGCGAATAGAAAGCCACTACAACTGCCTTCTGTATTCAGACACATGATCACGTTTCTTTAGGTTAAAAATAAAACGTATTGACAGATTTTCCAATCGTTCTAATTTATTCCCAATTTTTTTCATTCGCATCTAAACAGCAAACGTCCGCGTAATCAATTATGGGTTGGATAAGGGTCTGCGCTAGTAAGATTTTTGTAGAAGCGGGAAGGAAGTTTTGGAGCAATTTGAGACAATGCAGCTGCATGAGGTATGGTGAAATGCTGGTAAATTTGCAAATCATCTGCATATTGGTGAAATTTAGAAACTATTATTTTTACAACAAAATTAATAAAGAAGGAAAATAGGAGAGGGGAAAGCACTCCACCTTGTGGGACACCCGCGTCAAGATCAGACCAATCAGAGTAATTATTGTTGATCATAACTCGCTGCGACCGACCCCGAAGGTAAGAATTAAGCCAGGATAGGACGGAAGGAGACAAATTGAGAGACTAACATGGCGAGAAGGATATCAAAACCTATGGAATTAAAGGCAGCACTAAAATCTAAAGGGATAAGGAGGGTAAGGGATTTATTTTTCATGGGCTATCGAATATCGTCTGTGACACCGTTACCGCCCTCTTAAATATAAGAGGGCGGAAACGGTGCTATGTTCCGAACGAAAACCCAAAACTTTGGACAGAAAAGGTAGAATGGAGATGGGACGAAAGGAACATAAGAAAGAAGATTAGGAACTTTTGGTAGAGGAAGCACATTTTTTTCTAGAAAATTATCTAGATGGCATCCAATAATTACGTGAGGTGTTTTAGGAGGGTCAATATCAAACTTAATCTTACCAAATGTCACTAAGGGTGAAGTAGCAAATATCGCGTTTTTTTTTCATCAGAAATCCCGACCGTTAAATTTTGTCATTCCCATATCCTATTACTAAAGGAAATACATTCCAAATACCTAAGGCTATATATAAATATAATAAAAGGTTTCATAAATTGCCGGCTGCAGATTCGACTTTCTATAGCTTAGGCAATGTATAACATTAAAATTATTACATACATTGCCTAAGCATTTTAGTCTATACATTGCCTAGGCATTGTATAGAAAACCTGATTATACACATAGCCGGTAATATATAATAATTCTTGCCTGTGTTTGAGTTCCTAAGCGACTGAACCGAGATTAAAGAGTTTAGATTCATTCATTTCAACCTTTCCAAACAAAATATTAAGGTTTCGTTTAGACTTATTACTTAGTAGATGATTTTTTTACATGAAGTTAGCACAAAATTGATAAAGAGTTATTCATCATTTATCACTGCTTCATTATGCTGTCAATTTTTCAGTTAAGGATTGTGTTGTCAGTTGCAGTTTGTAGTTCTTTTTTTAACATCTTAATTTATAATATAATTATATGTACAGAAGAATGTACCGGACCTTTAACGTATGTACATTGTATAGTTGGGCTTTCAATTATCAACAATAACAAAGGAAACATAATTTTGTATGACAAATAACAACGTTATTGTTTAATATGAAGACCACAGATATTTTTCCATGACTAAATAAGTAACTATGTCTATTTATAATAGCTTCTTGTTTATTTATAGATAAATTTTTGTACTGATTTTTCTGTCCTTTTTTTAATAATAATACTACACGAAAAAATAAAATTAAATAATATAACATATTTTAATATATAGCTTACAATTACATGGATTGTGTCTCTAATATTATGGTTGAAAACTTAATTATTTTTAACCGACTTCCAAAAACGAGGAGGTTATATGTTGTGTGTGGCTGTGGATATATATATTTTATGTATATTCAACCATAGCTCCGCCTTTTGTGTACCGATTTTCAAAATTTTTTCTTTGTTGTATAGGGTATTGTTCCGAATAGGTCCCATGTTCACCAAGGTGGTGGCTGATGATGGGAACCATAAGTAATCGAGGGAACTCCTCGAAATTTGTTTGGAAACATATGGTGATTTAGAATTCCTTAGAAGCGTCTCAGGTATATGTTACCAAATAATAGGATTTAGTATCAAGGTATACCATGGTTCCGAAGGTACTGAGAGAACTCATGATTCCTTACAGATACGACTTTGAGGCTTTCGGCCTTGTTTCAAGAACTGGAAGCATATGCTACCACAATATAAAATTTAGTCATAATCAACATCACTGCAATCACACCAGGCACCATTCATTATGATTCTATTATACTTCAGGACACTTCAAAATTTATAGGGAAATATGATTTTGGTTTCATGATAAGTATCCTAATTGCTTCGCACCAAAAAGTAAGATTTTGTACCGACGTATACCTACCATGGTTTACAAGGTGCTAATGTAACTCCTTATTCCTTAAAGATACGCGTTTGGAGATTTTGGCGCTGTTTTAAGAACCCAAAGTATACGCTACTACGCAAATTATATAAATCATAATTGGACACACTGGCTGAAAAGCTGTTCGTTGCTTGCCATATGAACTTGGACGTTTTTTTGTTTGTACAAAAGTCATTTTTACGAATGAAAAATTGTATTATTAGTACAATTAAACCCGACGGACGTTGTTCTGTCGGTCTTTTACACTGTGGCTGAGTGCCACAGTGTAAAAGACCGGCAACCACCTCGCTGTACACTCATTGGAATAATCCTGTGCCACCACTGACCATTCCCTGTTCTTTCATAAAAAGGCCGGCAATGCACATGCTACTCTTCGGATGTTAGGAGTGTCCATGGGCGACGGTAGTTGCTTCAGGTTAACCGTCTACTGCCCTTAAATAACATAAAAAATGTATCATGTTTAGATTTAGGCATTTTAATTTTGGGTAACTAAAAAGGGTGAAATTATTATTATTTTTAACAAAAAATTAAAACGTACTTCTAAAGAAAAAAAAACAAAAACTTTCGTCGTGGCCAAGGTACAGTCGAACAAGTACATATAATATATGATAGTATATCTTCTGCCTTAGAAAATAAAGAATATTCCTCGGCAGCATTCTTAGATATCCAACAGCCTTTTGACAAAGTGCGGCACAAAGGCCTTTTTTACAGAATAAAAAAGCTTCTTCCTCATAATAACTACTACCTTCTCCTTGAATCTTACTTAAAAGGCAGAATATTTCAAATCAAAGAATCTGAGTCAAGATCCGGTTTCCACGAAATTAACGCAGGTGTGCCGCAGGAATCAGTTCTAGGCCCTCACCTCTACTCTATCTTCACCTCAGATATCCCAGCTCCTGACCAAATAGTTGCAACCTATCCAGATGACACTGCTATCTTGTCTAACCACTCGAACCAAAAACAAGGCCTCAGCAATACTCCAATCGGCATTAGAAGAAATAACCAAATGGCTAAGACAATGGCGGATAACAGCAAGTGCAACCAAGTCTACTCACGTGACTTTCTCAGTGAAAAAAGGAAATTGCCCCCCCGTGACCTTAGATGGAGAGCAACTTCCGCAAGCTGACTGTCAAATATTGAGGCATCCATCTAGATCGTCGACTGACATGGAAACAACATATAAAAGCTAAAAGAGACAAATTAACATGAAATACAAAGACCTTAAATGGCTTTTTGGCAAACAATCAAAACTAAGCATAAACAACAAAATATTAGTATACAAATCAATCCTCAAACCCATTTGGAAATATGGGATTCAACTCTGGGGTAGAGCTTCCAACTCTAACATCCAAATACTGCAAAGACATCAAAATATAATTTTGAGAACGATATCTAACTCACACTGGTTTATACGCAACAGCGAACTTCAGGAAATTCTACAAAATCCGTCCATCACAGAAGAAATTTCAAAATCTTGCATTAAATATAAACTTCGCTTGGGTACCCATCCCAAGGATCTAGCTCACAAACTCCTCGATAAAAGAAATCACAAAAGACAAAAGATTCTAATTATAAAATAAAGAAAAAATACTGATAACTAATAATGTAGAGTTCCTTTCGCTGGTCAGGAATCTCTGAATCGCCAACAACAATACACCACATCTGCTTATAATTCAAGGATTGATCGCAGATAATACTCAGAAAGAAAACGACAAATTATTACATGTTAGCTGGTACCAACTTTGAAATAAAACTCTACTTTATTATTGTATTTTTTTAACTTTAAAAACTTAGTGCCAAGTAGATCTTTTAAAACAAATGCATTTTAACAACAATTAAGTCCCGCCAATTTTTTTTACGCTAGAAGTACTTAGGTGACATGAAATGATCAAATAAAATCCTATCAATAAAACTGAAAAATATAAACTTTTTTTTAATGATATTTATGGAGCAAGCGAGCAGACGTGTTACCAGATGGAAAGCAACTGCCGTCACCCATGGACACTCGCGACATCCGAAGAGTCGCAAGTGCGTTGCCGGCCTTTATGAGGGAATAAGGAATGGGAATAAAGAAATAGGGCCACCAGTGAACTCACTCACTGAACGAAACACAGCACAACGCCGTTTCACGTCAGTTTTCTGCGAGGCCGTGGTATCATTCCGGTTGAGCCGGCCCATTTGTGCCGAAGCATGGCTCTCCCACGGCAATGAGCATCCGTGTTATGTACTTAAGATCGGAAAATGTCTCATTGGCACACGCTTCCACCTGGGTTCGAACCTGCACCCTCTCTAGTGGGAACCAAATGTCTTACCCATTAGGCTATGGACGCTCTAAAAATAAGCTTGAATCTCGCATCAATAGATATAACGTTAAAAGATTTGGACTAACTTAGTTTGGTTATTTTGGAAGAATTCTTTTCATACATGTGGCAAATAATCACACTCCCAATCACCAGTTATCAATTTTGACATTGACAGTGAATGTGTCTTATGAGTATTATTATTATTATATAATAGTTGGTGCCCCGCGGGAACCGTACATTTTCCTGGGATAAAAAGTATTCTATATGTTGCCTGGACTTCATAGCTATACAACATAAAACATTTATTAAAATACATACAGTAGTTCCGGAGATAAGTGCATACAAACAGGTAAACAACTTTCTTTGTCGATTTATTTTCTATTACTGGTCTTTAACCCGTCCTACATTATTTTGTAAAAATATTAATTGTACAAACATGTCAATAAAAAAAAAACTTTTATTATATGTATAGAATAGAGTATAGATAGATAGATAGGATATGGTAGTTAAGAATTCGTAGTGCAGAATTCTAAACTAGAGTTTCAACCTATAAACCAGTAGTTAGAAAGCAATCACTTCTAACTCTTAAGTGCTATTACATGGTTGCAGTTAACACAACTACAAAGAGATCATGTACTCAGACTATTTATAGCTGTGAATATGTTCAATCTTTAAATAAGCTTCATACATGTTCTAACCTCATGCTTGAAGGTTAGCAATAATAAGCATGACAAAAGAATGGCCCTTTCCATAAACAGTCCACAACATGAAAATTAGATTCATGCGGAATGTGTTGAACCAAACTATTTTGATAAAATTAGTATTACCACTCACACATAGAAATTTCATTTCCTCATGAGCATTTCTCTGTATTAAATGTTTTTTAACCCCCTTAAGATTTGGCATGTTAAATTAAAAAAATCCTTCAAAAAAAAACATAATACATGAGATTGTTGATAATATCTTTGGTAAGATGCACACAAGTCCATTAAATACTAAATTGGTCCTGTGCTACAACTCTTTCTATTCATTTGTCTCCATTAGAGGTTAACAAAGTAAAGAAATGGCCAATATTCTTGTAAACTGCACTCACATTATAAAAATGTTTGTGCAATGTGCCTGGTTTCCATGAAACCAGTTACTTCTATATTACAACTGGTGTGCAGGGGTCTATTAATGTCACCACCACATCACTTCACAAAATGTTAAATTTCAGTGTGCACTAATAAACAAACACCCTGGAATATTTATATTATACCTTAACCATTCACTCTTCTTATTGTCTTGGTGCTCAAAGTTTTTATTTATAGGTTTGTCAATACAAGATTAAAGCATAAAATTATTGTTATTCTTAAAGTATTGGTATAAGAGCTTTTGTAATGTATATTTTTCTTGTTTGAAATAAATTTTTGGTTTTTATCAACTGATATAACACCAATCATATTAATTTGAAGTCTAGGCTAGGAAAATCCCACTAGATTTATTTTGAACTAGATAATGCCCGCAACTCTGTTTCGCCAAAATAAGTTTATTATTATATGTTATACCATTGGAATGAGATGTTTAATTATAGCAAAAAGTAGCCTATGTCCCTCTCCGGCCCTTTGTACTAATGTCAAATAAAAAATCATGTCATAAAGTTGCTCCATTGCAACATGAAGAAAGGACAAACAAACAAACACAGTTTCCCATTTATAATATTTGTATGGATTTCGATTTAAGTACAAGAAATATTACCTGAGGTGGTGGGGACGGCACTCTGGGCGGGTGTGCAGCTACAGCTTGTGCCGGGCGCGACGGTGGCCGAGATGGCTTGTTGTCAGACAGTCCTTTTATCTGTAGGGACTCTGCCGCCTTAAGCAAGGCAGCTAACTGGTCCTGAGATATATTTACTTCTCCACGATACATATAATCCATCATAGCTCTGAGTTCTGCGTACTTCACATCTTTGAGAATAATTATAGGATGTTTATCATACTGTTGGGATAGCACACTCTGCAACAAAATTTACAAACTTTAGCTGGCGCTTTATCATTTCCTCTATGTTATTGTTTATAATTATTTTAACAACATAAACAAAGATGATAAAATTTTCGTTTGATACATATTTGTAGTAGCATTCTAGTAATCTTTTCGTTTGGTTCGTTTATTGAACCACATGACGCACAATCGCGTATTTAGTTTACGCCAAAAAACGTGTATTTTGTAAAAGTAGCACCAACAACTTTCTGTTGCCAACTCATCTATACATTAATCTTCGCTAATTGCTAATATATGAAAGCTAAAACGAAACAACTAGAATGTTTATTAGAGCAAAACTGAGCTGCCTCACGAGTAGCTTGAGCACGATAGCAATTGACCTACATAACAAATTAATGTGATACCCACCTCGAAATAGGGACTGCACGCGGAGAGTACGACTTTGTGTGCCTTAAGCGTCTGCCCTTCGGCAGCCAAGGTGCAGTCCACGTGAATGCCTTTCTCTAGCAGAGTATCGAAAACCGACACCAACGTAGATTGGTGATTGTTCCATCTCAAGCAAAACTGTTGATCGTCATCCATGATGCCGTCTTGCCACTCGTCGCGCCCGAATTCCTGAGGCAATACATACTTGTTAGCGCTTCAAAATATTGAATTAAAAACACCATACGATCGAATGGTGCTGAAAATAACAATTTCCATCGGAGAAATAACTTTTTTCTCTTGGATTTCGATATTTAGCAAGTGTTACTAACCAATTCACTTCATAAGATGAGATCACGTCTTAACTTAAATGAATTAACTTTATGGACTACATGCAAGTCGTAAACGACGCGGCACAAAGAAAATGGCCGCTTTTCCAGCGCGACAAAAAATAAAATGGCGACGAAAATTCTAAGTTTACTATTTTCTGATACAAAGTTTATTTCCTTTGTTGCTATGTACAATATAATTCTATACATAGAATCAAAGTCGAGTGAAAGTTTTTATTAAGTTAGAAGCTTTATTTCGAAAGTTCGCGAGTGGAAATTTTTGAAGATGAAAAGTCGTAGTTAACTCGCAGGTAAGCACACACCACATTTCACGATTAGCGTCTACGATTATACAAAAATTCTTACCTCTAGTGAATCATTAACAATCGTAATAACTATTTCACAAGCTACTGATTGGTTTCAACTAAAAAAAAATTAACACTTTATCCACACAGTCGCTTTGCACACCCGCCAGCTTTCTTGTAATGAAAATACTAAACGTGAAACGCTATGTTGCAAGTTTAGTGAAGCGAAAGGCACCTATAAAAATCCGAACGAAGTACAAGTTGGAAGCGAGCAACAAGCGAGTGACCCAAAATAAGCTCTATAATGTTGCCACTGTACTTTAAAAAACACGAAAAAGCTTGGATTATTCAATGAAACGCTTCGTTTTCTGTGTTGATTTATAGATAAAAATATTTTAATAATGTTATATAAATAATTATTCATAAGTAAATATTTTTTCAAAAAATAATTTTAATTCGTTTTAATTCAATAGCCTTGACCTAATTTGTGGGCATTTGTCTCGTGATAGATTCAAGATGTCACTGTCAGTAGAGTTTGAAGCGCGGGAAATTTAAAATGGATAGAGCGCGCTTTATTTTAGCTCCTCTTCGTAATCAGCGGAAAGAGACGATAACACAATGCTTTTAAAACATATTGAATGCAATTTATTATGATACGAGGCTAAAATATATACAGGATCACAGAAAAATCTCTGAATTCTGTTGAGAAACAAGTAAGATATTAGCGATTTAAGTTTTCTACCCATCTCTTTCTCTCAAAACGTAATTTAGTATGAACTTGGTAGGCAGCTTATGGACTTTGACGTCACAATAAATATTTATTCCTTTCTAACTACTTAAAAATCTTGTAACTTTGTTGTTTTCAATTTTATCAATAAACTGATTGGACTACGTTTTTTAATAACGAAAGATTTATTTAAATAAATAATAAAAAAATCATGCATATTCCCTATTGTGTAGAGAGCATATTCGCCTCTGTTCGCCAATATTCGTCTTTATTCAATCGAATGACCGAAACGTCACCATTTACACAGTTCCACAAAAACCGGCCAAGTGCGAGTTGGACTCGCGCACGTAGATCCGTACCGCTATTTTTTTATATTGAGAAAACGTCTTTTTGAAAGTTGAATAGCTTTAAATGGTCAAGGTATTAGCATCGATAGCCCGATGTAGACGTACTGCTGCGCCATCTAGTATCAGTAGGACGAAACCGTCAAACAAACACGTTTGTTGTTTGAGAGTTACTCTTGAAAACATGTAATTAATTTTGTTTTTAGTATTTGTTGATATAGCGGCAACAGAAATGACGTATTCTGTTAATAAATTAGAACTCTTTAACTATTACCGTTTTTGAAATACAGACCCCTTATCCGAATCCCCGTTCCCCCCATTGCTAATGACACCCGTTGCGCCAAAATTCGTTTATCGCCTTGAAATCATACATATTTCTGACATAAAAAGTATTTACCAGATCTTTCTAGGGTGGGTTAAAGGCGCTAAGTCGAGCGCGAAGCAAACACTGCCAACATCTTTACAGGAACCATGTCGCCGCATCTTCAGCCCTCGATTTGAGAACCTCTAGATATTACCAGAAAGCTAAAATTTTTGCCGTCTAGTGTGCTCACAAGTTCACACATACTGTCAAGTACACACCAGTCAAAAATTTAAATTTAGATAAATCATGACGTGTTAGCTGGTACCGACTTTAAAATTATGAAGATTGTGTACGGAAATAGGCTGACGCCTCACCGAATTCTGAAACAGACACTATTACAGAATAAATTTTATTTAATACTTTTTAGTTTCTTTTGTACTATTTTAGTTTTTTCCTTTGGAAGTCGGTTTTAATTTTTTGTTAAAAAATTATTATATAGGGTATAGCTGCAGTTTGGTCCCATTTTCACAAAAGTGGTAATCTGATGATGCGATCCAGGAGGAATCAGAATAATAATACAGTGATTATCACTTTTTCTAAAGGATTCCAGGTTATTATGTAACCAAAAAGTAAGATTTTCGGCATTTTCCCTGCATTTGTAGACCCTGCTTCCGAAGGTGCTGTACAGAAATCTTGAATCCTTATAGATAGCGATTCGGGGATTTCGGCTTTATCTAGACAACATAAAATATTCATAATCATCACTATAATAATGCTACGCATCGTTACGCTTTAACCGCATAATTGGTACTTCCCATGGTGTTTTACATCAAAACGAGTGTTAAAGATTAAATTTTCGCTATCTGTTTTTTAAGTAAAATGCAATTATGAAATTAATTATGATAAAAATATCCTATGTGTTGCTAAAACTTGATTGCAATTAAATAAAAATAGATTTATTCGAATCTGTTAAGTAGTTTCGTAAATTAGAGCGTACAAACAGACAAACAAACAAACCACCTGAGTTCCTGAGCCACCCACATTGATTAGATTCTAAAGTTGTTAAGTAAAATGTTTTCTATTAACTAAATCACTGTCAAAGTTAAAGGAGCGTTACCAGAGTAGGTACCTATTTGTTAAAGAGTAAAGGAAACAAAAAGTATCTTCTGTTTTTTTATCTTTATTTTTTAAAGTGGTTTGATCACTGAGTGATTAAGTGTACATATTACAAAAATCATCTTAGACTATATAACAATAAAATTATGCGTATCTTCTATTTATGAATAATTATGTTTATATTATAAGAAAAGATTTTAATTCTCCTTTTAGGTTAAATTATTTTTATTAATAACAAAAAGGCAATTCCTAAAAAGTTACAATAATTGTGTCTCAATTATTACAAAATATAGTATTTTTACAAAGCAATACATTTTAATTCAATACAATTTCTTGAAATATTACAATATATTATTATAATATTTCTAGAAGGTACGTAAAACTCAAAAACATAGAGAGAACTTAATAACTTTCCTAACGAAAGTTATAAAACCCACGGACACGGACTTGCAGTCGGTAAATTAGTCCACTTGTAAAATCAATAACGTTAATAAGTACGTACAAAGGAATTATACAATTCCGTTTGTGTGCGCCCCAAGAGGCTTAGTGTGCGAGACAAAAAAAAATGAGTGAAATTCTTGTAATAAAAATCAATCGGAGCGGAGAGAAGGCGTCGCGGGGCGCCGACTGGTCGGGCGCTGCCTCCCTTCCCCCTCTGCATACCTATAGCTATGCACCCTCTTCTCGAGACTTACATCCGCATTTTTGTTATGGTTACTAATAAAACTTCTATTATATTCGTACTATCGTAGCGTACGCTATACGAGCGTGAATATCATAGCGTATCGCATCACGCATGTATCGAATTAGTTTCGTAGCGAGCGACCATGGCGCGACGGCCGGCCGACAAAAAAGAGCGTTTGTTTTTATTTCTTTGGCGCGGAAAAAAATCACGCGCCCGCCCTGCACCTCCTAAACATGCGCCACGCAGCGACGCAGACTCGCCGGGCTGAATTCACTTTCATTTGCGACATCGTCTCCCGAAGGTCATCGTGCAGCGCTGTCTTTTGAACTTCCACTTCCGCCGGCTACCACTCCGAAATAGACGGTGAGTTGACTCATTCTCGCCTCCTTTTCGTATTCCGCGTGTTTATCGCGTTTGCTTTTAACCCTTCCTTCGTTTCAATGGTCGAGGTGTCTTTTTGTATTTGGCGGTATTGTGATGTACCGCGCGCAGCCGTGTCGCCTGTCATCATGAGATGTGTAGAAACCAGTAGGCGGCATATAATAAATTACTCTATGGTAGGAACGTTGTCCCTAAATCCTATCACAGAAAAATATACCTATGGTAATTATGTACGTACGTAATTAACATATATTTTTCTGTGGTCCCCGTATTTGTTCTACTTAACAAGGAAGAATATTTTTGCGCTTATAGGTAAATATGTATACATATAACGTGTATGTTAAATATTTAATGTTACTATTTAATTTATTGTTGTATTTTTTTTTATAATGGCAATGTTTCATTTTCTTTTAAAAAGTGACATCTATGTTTTGATTAAAATATTAATTTTAAATTGATAATATCGTCTACTCACAGGGCATTTCACAATTCATAACAAAAACTTAGTTTTATAAAACTTAGTTTACTCATTACATGCGTTTATGAGCTTGAACGGGTTTATAAATTTAAATCACAAAATTTGCGCTTTCTAAGGGTCAAAGTCAAACTCGTTTAAGTTATGAACGCATTCAGTTTATGTTGGTGAAATCCATTATAATGTCATAAACGCGTTCAATTTCATTAGTGCAATCCAGACTTAAGTCGTTTGTGCCGTTTTCCTTCGCAAGCCGCGCCGTCACCACCAACGAGATTATTTTGGACCGATAAAATGCAACTTTATGATTTAGGCTATATGTTCCATTTTCTAGCGACATTTCTGTAGCGTCCATGTCGTCGGTGATCTATAGTACGTAGAGCAAAATTAAACCTCAATATTTTAATCTAGTTATTAATATTAATAATCGGGCAGGTGAGTTTGATTCGCGCACGAAAATAATAAATTAATTAAAGTTATACCGAGAGACAGACATACGGACAGCGTATAGACATCGAACTCTTAGTAATTATTTTTACCTTTTGGGTAGGGGCAGTTTATTGATAACAAAATAACGTTGAAAAAGCATAGTGTAAATTTTGTACAATTTGTAGGAGATGCCCGGCTACGATTGCAAATCGGCCAAATGCGAGCCAACGTCAGAAGATGATATTAACCAGGTTCGTATATTTCAGAACGAAAAAATATAACAAAACCCGGCCACACATACTAATAATTTCTGATCAGAAAAATTCGGATGCCTAAACGTAGAGGTGGCCCAAAACCCTGGGCTATAGACCTGCTGGCCTGGATTCTGAATTCAGCTGGGTACCATACAAAAAGTTATCAAAATTTCGGATAGTATAGGCGATCGTGAGCAACATGAGCAGAGAGCTTTCCGGCGGAGCGTCCGTATTTTTCTGGCCAAAAAATTCAGGTTATGTGTGGCCAGACTTATTATTTGCGAAAATGTCATAATATTTGCAATTTATTACAGCCAATCACAATGGACATTTGGTATCATGCGGAGTCAAGTATGCAGCCTGTCTCCAATCATTTATTGCATCAGTTGCACGTAAGAAACACGATAATTTTATGATAGTTTTGCTAGGTGGGCGCTATGAGTTTTTAAAAAGTATATAAATTAACTGTGTAAAAGTACAGTCTTTGTTCTTAAAAAGTACAGGGGTATGTGAAGTTGGCCCCCCAAAATTGAAAAAAAAAATTAAATAAAATTAGTTCTTGTCGCCCCCTACATAGTTCTGGAGTTCTTTGGTGTTTTAGGAAATAGTTCTGTTATTTTCATACATCAAAAACGTTTTTAAAATAATGGGGGGCTAACTTCTCAATTTGTTATTTTCATCGGCTTGTATCAAAAAATCAATAAGTCGGATCAAAAAATACTATAAAGACAGTTTGTAGAACCCTTTTGGGGGTAACTAGAACTCTCGCAAATAAAATTGAATTTCCGAAAATATTTTTAATTTTTTCTATTGAATTGGTTTATCGACATTTACTCGAGCATAGCAACTTCAATTTCGATCAGAACTAAATAAACCGTATAGAAATTTTGTAGAAATTTTGTAAAAATTTACGATTTATTTTGATCCGATCAAAATTGGAGTTGCTAGCCTCGAGTAAAAGTAAGCCTCGATAAATTCGATAGAAGAAATTAAAAATTTTTGGGAAAATCAAAAATTTTGCGAGAATTCTAGTTTCCTCCCAAAGAGTCTACAAACATTATATGCAGTTTAGTTTGATCTGAACGAAATTAAAGTAGTAAGACTCGAGTAAAAATCGACAAACAAATTCAATAGAAGAAATTTAAAAATTTTTGGGAAAATCAATTTTTCACGAGAGTTCTAGTTGCCCCTAAAGAGTTCTACAAAAGTTATTTATGGTTTATTTTGATCTGATCGAAATTGAAGTTGCTATACTCAAAAAAAAAAAAAATCGATTAACAAATTCAATTGAAAAAAATTTCGAAAACTCAATTTTTTTGCGAGAGTTCCAGTTGCCCCCCAAAGAGTTCTATAAAAGCTCTTTTCAGTTTATTTCGATCCGCTCGAAATTGAAGTAGTAAGACTCGAGTAAAAATCGATAAACTAATTCGATAGAAAAAATTTAAAAAATTTTCGGAACTTCAATTTTTTCCGAGAGTTCTAGTTGCCTCCCAAAGAGTTCTACAAACTATCTTTATAGTATTTTTTCATCCGACTTATTGATTTTTTGGTACAAGCCGATGAAAATAACAAATTGGGAAGTTAGCCCCCCATTATTTTAAAAACGTTTTTGATGTATGAAAATAACAGAACAATTTCTTAAAACATTTTCGCTGTAACTCAACGAAAATGTACACCCGCCAATAGATCTCCCCAATTTACCTCAATGCTCGGATAACTAAGGGTGTTGTTTATAGGGTACTCTAGAGGAGTTAGCGCCAGCGCCCGCGGGTCCCGCCGCGACGCCGGTAAAGGAGCACCTGCCATCACCAACGGAGGCGTCGTTGGCGATCCTGCAGCCTGCACCTCTGGGAAACACTATGGTTTGTGTCAGAAATCAGGGCCAAATTAATAAGCTAGCTACAGTTAAAATAAAAACTTTTTTTGTACTTCAATATTTAGATATATATTATAATAAAGTATTTTTGACTAAAATAATTTATTGTGCACGAAATAACTTCTAACTTGTAGGGTAGTTCAATAATCGACATGCAGGCGAAGATGATGAGCGCGACGGAGGTTGCTGACTCCGGGGACTTCGTGCCTCTCATGGCGGTCAAAGATGAACTATCTGAGAATGGTAAGGATATCATGGATAAACTAGCTCTAACCAGTGGTGGCACACGCGGCTTAAAGGGCAAGATAAATTGTGATATTTTCTCGCAGTAAAAGGTGTGGTCCCACCTGTGTTAATTCAGGGTAAAAACGTTGTACCAAATTTTATCAAAATTCATAGCATGGCAGAAATTGAAACAAGACGGACCTATGTCATTTGGTCGGAAAACCAATGTCGATTCCATGAAAGTCGTGATCTGTCGGCTGGGGTTTGACATAAGTCGAACAACTTACTTAGATCCGCAATCTGGCTCTGTTTCAACTTCCCTGTAGCTCTACTATGAGTTTGAAGAAATAGTATTGTCGATACTGGATAACCACAACGTAAATTTTTAGTATGGTAATTTTAGTTCATCAAGTGGCCACTAGAGGCGCTTTAAAAATTTGCCATACTAAAAATGTACGTAGTCGCTATCTACATAGTATCGACAAATACTATTGCTCCAAACTCATGGCATAGCCTCTGATTGTGCATACTCCCGAAGCCCACTCATTGTGTTGGTTGACCTATCTGGATATAATTTCAGAGCAGCAACAAAGCAGTGACGATACCAGCGACTCCGCCCCGGAGCAGGCAGTTGGCCGCGGAAGCCCTAAGGCGTGGTCGCCGCAGGACATGGACAGCGCCCTCGACGCGCTGAGAACACAGAACATGACTCTCACTAAGGTGAGTGTTATGTTGGTTTGTAAGCCTCAGACCATTAGCCCACCGCCGCGTCAACCGAGAACCAGATTATTTCGGCCCGATAAAATTCCACTGTACGACATAGGCTACAGGTTTCATTTTGCTCTTCGCCACTACAAAGCGACGGTAATGGACGCTAGACCAACGTCGGTAACATATCCTAATTTCAGGCTTCAGCAACGTTCGGAATTCCGTCGACAACGCTATGGCAGCGCGCGCACCGCCTCGGCATAGATACGCCGAAGAAGGACGGCGCGTCAAAATCTTGGAGCGAGGACGATTTAAAGGGGGCGCTGGACGCGTTGCGAGCTGGAACTATATCCGCTAACAAGGCTAGCAAGGCTTATGGTGAGAAGGAATAGCAAAAAATATTATGTTAACTATATTTTTATGCATATTCAGGCCCTTTTCACATGCATCCGGTCGCCCAGCCGAGTAAAGTTGTAATCTATGAGCGACTTGGAGAGTTTTCACATGGCGCAACCTTTCGGCTACCGAGTGTCGACTGTGCTTGTATAGAAAGAAGCCTTCCTGAACACAAGCGCAACACTGCACGGCGACCGTCCGACGACCGTGTGTAAATAAAATTGGCTAAAGTTCTAAAATGTTTAGGATGCAGATTAAGCTCTGCTCCAGATTAAGTCCCAGAAATTTGGTGCTGTCCCCAATTCAACTGTTTTATAGCCGAATGCTTAACCGCTTTTTTGTGGTTAAACTTGCTTACTGCCTTGACTACTAACTGATGGAAGAAGACTACCCTGCGAGCTAGGAGAGTTTTAAGTTTATTAGTATTAGCAACAACAGTTTGTAGCACTTTGCGATTTGCGAATAAACTGAGGTATATAACATATTATGATCCGAATGATTGTGGTGTTATAGTTTAGTTTTACTCAGTTATGCGCGCGGCCCTATGTGCACCGTTTTACCCGACTGTGCCAGAAGGAGGGTAATGTTTTTCGAGCGTATGTACGTATATGTATGTATGAATGCATGTATGTTTGTATGTATGTGTGTATGTATGTATGTACGTATGCATGTATGTCCATTTATTGTCGTCGTTGGATTTGACTAAATTGTAGTTGTGACATAGGCTATATACATTTTCAAAACGTGGCAATGGGGGGAGGTTATTGATTTTACTCTTATCCTAACAATGTAGGTATCGAATGAAAGCTAGTAAATAGACGAGTCCAGAAATACCTATGTATATCAAATTATGTTTTATCACACACATTCATAAATTGTGCGATTAATTGCTGACATGCCGGAGCGGCCGCAGATGCGCCCGGATTAGAGAATGACGTATATGACCTTTCAGCATTTACTCGTTATGGCTTATGAATTCTAAAATTCTTGTTGGTTAGTCCATTTATCTACGAGCTACGACTAGGTACGAATTACGACGAATAGGAGCCGAGCAGTAGTCGAAAATGTTGTAAAAACAGAATTATTTATAAAGTTGCACGCCGACGAAGTCAAGTCGCGGGCAATAGCTAGTAAAAATGAAAACCACTGAAAAGAACTTAAAAAATAAATTACATTGACAATAAATCTACGACCTTATTTACTTCGCAGCAAGGTTTTTATTAGATAACAAAGATCACAGACAAAATATCTTACTATCGATATCGATAGTAAGATACTCATATTTTGTTCGAACGCTTTGCATATGCAAAGCATTCGAACCTGACTCTTGAGTTCTGACAGTAGTTAGGTGGACATTTTTTTTATTAATTAATTAATATAACAAAAATAATCCGGGTAAGCTATCAATCGCTAAGATATTGAAATACTAAATACTTTGTTCACTAGAAAATTGAGATGTAAACATTAAACCAATGAAATGTATGTAAAGAAAATATAATAGGCTACTTGTGGCTAATATATTTTTTTTCGTGCTAATCGTTTCATGATTATTATATATTATTAGTTAATGTTGTTTGATTATTTCGCCATTCAAATGCCGCCAAAAACATGATGAGTTTACTATCCGCCATAGTGTGACGTCACACACGTCACAGGAGTATTTGGTACTCTTTATCCAAAAATG
>JAOTAV010000004.1:82300-108050 GCA_026546445.1 Cyclargus thomasi | reverse complement strand
CCCCCCCTATGGCCCCCCGCGCCCCGCCGGCGCGGGGCGGGCCGCGGGGGGGTGGGCGGGGGGGCTGGGGCTGGGGGCGGTCGGTCTCCTCCATGCAGAGCTGGTCGGGGTCACCGACGCGAGGCAGGCGCTCGCAGGCCATGCGCTCGGGCCACTGAAACCCGTACTTCTGCATGAGCGGGGCGCAGCCGGCGCGCGCGCGCTCGCACACGCTGCGGCAGGCAGGCAGCGGCTTGGCGTAGTCCTCGATACAGATGGGCGTGTACACTGAGCACAGGAAGAACTTCAGGTCCGGCGAGCACTTGATCTCTACCAGCGGCCAGTACTGGTGCACCTGGAACGCGCGGAAGACACGATGAGTATACGATACAAATGACTTTTGCGATTATGTTAGTAGATGGCATATGATCAGGTAACTATTAATTATAATTCTCCCACATTTTCATCGACGGGCTTGTAGCACCGCTCATGATAGGTGCCGGGCAGGCTCTCCACAGCTTATCCGACAGATAAATCCTGTCCCTCAATTGTCTGGTAAGGCAGTCTAGTAGACAAGCACCCAGGTACTGTAACACAACTTTAATGCCGACTCACCTCAAGGCCGGCCTCCTCCTGCGTGTCATGGTCGATGACGTTGGGGTACGAGGTGAGGTTGTACCCGATGCCGCGGCACATGGGGATGGTGATCTCCTCGCAGCGCGGCTGTAGCGCCCCCACTCCCACCCCCACCGCCGCTAGCACCACCAGCGCCCACATGGTGCTCTTACCGCATCTGGAATAGAGGACATGACTATTGTAAAATATTGCTACTTTATATTAGTTTCCCGCTAACTTCGACATCGCAGGAACATTTTTTTTTTTAATATTTATTTTATAAATTTTAATAAAATGAGCTCACAAACGTGTTTTAAGAGTTTAGTATTTTAAAAACAGTTTATTTTCATTTCACCAATCAGCTGAGTTGATTAATATGATATTTATTTTGATGAACGAACATCATCCCGACTCCTGGGTTCATCACAGTGTGAAAATGAACATCCCGGAAAAACACATTGCGGGAAATTACACAATCGTGTCGAATTAACGCTGCGGCCGGTTCAAGGACGTTACCCATCAATTTACTACAGCATGTCCGACAAATGTTACTATGGTCTTTAATTATCTATTCAAACTCATTGATGAAAATGAGTTTTTTGTATATCGTTTAAAAATTATCGCTTTTAGAACGTTTACATAACGCCTATCACCGGTTCAGAAAATAATTAGAAAACATTTGGCATAAGAAACAAGCAAAGTTGTTGTAGAAACTCAGGGTGGGATTTAAAAAGAGACTGCTGTAGGCCATGTTCTGTAGGCGGCGACGTCCTCGCCTTATAGTGAGCATATTTCGTAAGCATGGTTCGGCAGCAATAAAGGGGCCTACACTCAAAAAAATGTAAATCCTTTATTGCAGAACCTAATTTAACAATCTACAATTTCTTCCATCATCTTTTTTGTTAGGTACTTTATTTATATTATGGTACAAATAAATAACCTATTGCTACTATAAATCGACAATTGTCCACTGGAATAAGGTACCTCTGATGGTAAAAAACAGACGGCTCGAGTCGAGCGAGTTCGACGAACGGCGTATTGGTACAAGTCGGTGTTATTTATTTTAGTCGAGCCATGCGCGTTAAATATAGTGACGATTACGACGAAATGCCATCGACGAGGTGCGACGAGGCACGCACGATCATACCTAAGACCTCATTTACTCTCAGAGAATAGGAAATTGAAAGTTCTTTCCCCTTTTTACGAGTTAATTTCTCATTGTTTTGACTTTAGCTTGGGCAGCTTTGACATTGTTGTTACGGAGGTATAATTTACTCATCTATACTAATAATATAAAGCTGAAGAGCTTGTTTGTTTGTTTGAACGCGCTAATATTAAGAACTCCTGGGCGGAATTAAAAATAATGTGTTGGTTAATCCATTTATCGAGAAAGCTATATGCTATATAATATCACGGTATTACGAATAAGAGCCGAGCAGTAATCAATTTTTTTTTGTTGAAACGGGATTTCACGCGGACGTCGTCACGGGCAACTATAATTTATAGTTTACTTTGTTAACAAATGTTAGAACTTAGAACATGTGAAAACTAAATCACGAAGGCAGACCGAAACGGTGAAAAGAAGTTAAATATACTTCTGAACTCATATTGTAAGTTAGTATATGGATAAATAAGATAGACAGTATTATAAAAAAACTTTACAACAAATTTTACTTTTATTTAAGAGGATATTTTTTACGTCCGTTCGCAAATCTTCAAGTCAGAGCGACATCCGCTTCGAAGCCTAATGTCCTACTATAAGAAGCCCGCGTTTCCGCAATCCATCACGTTCCATGTGAATAATCCATTCAGTTATTTTACATTCAAGCTTTTATCGAAATGTCTCTTTATGTTGTTGGATTAAAGGAGCTATAAGAGCTAATACAAAATACTACCTTTGGCCAGCGGCTTCGCTCGCGCAGTTTTACTCTCCATTCTTTCAACTAAGTGTATGCCAAACAAAACACTTTCCCATTTGTAAATGTAATACTCGTAAGTATTTGAACGTCGTGTACTGTATCTGTACGCGAGGCGTGATAATCTATGTCCGGTAATGTTTAACGACACAGGCCGGCCGCCACGTGGCTCCCGAGCGCGCTGAACAAATATCACAATCGCCCCAACATACTATTGGTTTACATGTTATATGCTGTACAATATATTATATAATACCTACTATATTCTCCACACAAACCAATGGGAAGCCTTAAGGAAAAATGGCGGTGATTCATCCTTTGTCCCCTTGCTTAAATATGCACAATCAGAGAATTTAAAACAGATACAGATCGCGGATCTAAGTAACTTGGTCGGGCTATGTCAAATTCAGCCTACAGATCACGAGTTACATGGAATTGACAAATTCAGACCAAATGACGTAGGTTCGCTAACTGGCCCTCTTTCAATTTCCCCCATTATGTACATATAGTAGGTCTGTTGTACCAAACTCAAACAAAAAAGTTTGAAATTTCAAAAACTTTTACGCAAGTATGGATAAAATAATCTCACCTTTCCCAAACGTGCGTTCGAGGGGACTTGAGAATCGAAGTCACAAATTACCCCGAGGCACAACGTCTATCGGGCCCACTAGTCAGCTATAAAACTGTCAATGTTGGTGACCTTGACAATTATAAAGCGCACATAAAGGTGTCAGGTTAGAGACGCAATCATCATAACCGCGGGGCCAACGTCACAATAGGCACGGGGTTTGAACAATTAGCTCGGACGTTCACCGTCACACGGTAGTCAATACTCGATCGTAAAACGCGCCGATTCCAGCGACAGGGTGTGGTGACAGTGACGGCTGATAGCGGGCAGCGGAGTGGGGACGCGAGATTTGAGATATCAGCTCATTCATTCTCATTAAAAAAAACTTCTTTTAAATACGAAAATGGTCTGTTCACTCTTCACGTCTATGCAGTTGAACTGACACATGGATCTTAGCGAAACAGAGTTACAAGAAACGTCCATTAAAACACTTCGTGTTTAACTTGTAGAGAGAGATCGGTAACCAATTACTTAAACTACTTAACAATGTGGACAATCGGTTAATTTTAATTGATTATTTCAAATTTTTAACGTAATGACAAAAGTAATAATAAAACACAAAACGTAGTGTAGTTATTCTGAATTCTATCACTGCTTCTCATGTCTCATGTCAGTCCATTGTTGTCGAAAATCGCAATAGAACTAAAAATGACTCCACCAACCATTTCTAGGAAGTAGTTTAATTGTCGTATTATTTATAAACAGTCGACTTAATTGAAAAGTATAAATATGTAAAATGCTAATATGTACTGTGGTAAATAATTCATTCGTTTAAGGAGAAATGTAGACAACCTTACACAGGTGCCTATGAACTGGTTAGTAACATATGGCACGCTAATTATATTCTCGAAATAAAAAGAACTATGCAAAGTAGTAAACGACGGGATTAAGTTTTTTTTTACATGGCAATAGAATTTTAAAGCATGTTTACACGTTATTGTAATAATAATGTTACACGTATAGTACGTACTGTACTTTTGTCAAGTTAATCTCTACAAAATAAAAATCTACTTCTTCTAATTAGCGCTCATACTTTAATAAGTTTAATTGAATGAAGCGTTTGAGTGAAAACGTTCCGCAAAGAATTCAAGATAAGTTATCATTAAACATTAACAAGTTCGACCGCTTTCCGCCATCGCCTGCCGCTCCCGCTGTAAGTGGCGGCATACCGCAGTTTATTCCAGTTCAGTGGAAATGGTAACAATGGGGGGGTTTTCTCAGCGTTATTGCTCAAACGTGCCTGGACACTGCCGCGCCGGTGACGCCAATCCAGGACCACAATTATTGTTTACAGCTTTCCATGAAAACCCTCTATTATTACGAACGCCAAGGTTTCAAAATTATTTTAAAGCTAGAAAATTAGCGATGCGGGACTTTAAGAATTTTCTGGCATAGCAGACGAAATCTACACAAAACGAAACCACTTCAATCTGCCCCCGTGGTAAGTACCCGAAGCACTTGTGTTACGAGTATCAGACAACGGAAATATATTTAATACTTTTATACTATATACATATTTAAGATTTTTATCATATGATACACATATTTAATTCACATCCACGACCCAAAAACTTTGAAAAACTTTGTTTCGTCGGTGGGATTCGAACCCGCGACCCCCGGCGTGAGATACCAAGGTGCTCAACCACTTCGCCAAAGAGGTCGTCAAAAAATACATACAAGAAAATGTGTATATATATATGTTTGTCTATACTTTACACCCTAAGCAAGCATCACGTTCCAAGAAGATTTTTACGCAATTTTGCGAATTCCAATTTTTTTTCCAAAAGCTAGTATAAAATATTAGTGCGCAGACTGTCTGTCTGTTAAGTAATCACAGAACTTGATGAAACTTTGTATGGATAGGTATTGCTTGAAAGTCTATTTATCCGATCCAAAGCCCAAGTTTTCCTATGAAAAATGTACGTCGCATCCCACGCGATAAACGAACTTGCGGGCAGCACCTGCAACTTTAGCAGGTCAGTGATTCAGTGATTAGCGCGAACTCTGGAGAATGTTCCGGAATGTTTGTATGCAGTGCAGACCGCTTGCTTACTCAGCTTGTATACAAAGTATAGCTCAATACAACGTATAGACTTAAAATATTGATATAGGTGTACATCTCTAATTTTCGGTTTCTGGGGTTTTCTTTTCATTAGCTTTGTTGATTGGTTATTTTTTTTCAGTTAGCCAATCAAAAGCGATAGTGAACAGATAAACTTTAATTGAAAGTACTCAAAAACTGAACATTTGTTTGTTCCGAACTTCATTGCTCCAAAAACTCTTTTAGCAAGCGACAACTATATATTTCTTGGGATTAAAAGTATCTAATATCCTTTTCCTCGAACCATATGCATACCAAATAGCATCAAAAACGCTTCAGTGCTTTAAGTTTTAAGTGACAGACAGGCACACTTTACCATTTTTAATATACGAGTAAGTAAGTATGGGTAAGCAATGAGTAATGATTAAGACATAAATATTTAAACGTAATAAGTAATAAGCAGTATACGCACGCGCGTTGTGCGTCCACAATACGTGTATGTATTATGTATGTCGTGCGCGAAACATAGTAACTACCACAGATAACTCAATACGACAGGATATACGCGTAGTTTATTGAATTCACAAAGAATTTTAAATAAGAACCAGGGCTTCTTATGAAACTTTGAAAATTCTAAAATAGTATACTAAATATTATTACAAAATTTAACCAGTTCAACTCTGTACTCTTCCGAGCGCAGAACCTGCTAAATACTTGGCCTGAATGTATACATGCATTCTGCCACTCTCAATTATTTACAAAGAAGACTAAAAAATAAGAAAAAGAAACCGAAAATAAATTATTCCCTCATAAGGGCCGGCAAGGCACTTGCGACTCTTCAGATGACACGAGTGTCCAAAGACGACGGCAGTTGCTTTCCATCAGGTAGCCCGTATGCTCGTTTGACCTCTAAATATCATTAAAAAATATTGATCTCAGGTGTATATATTCTATTTATATCAGACAACAAATACAGACTATTGGCAAGTATTTTGATATATTACCGTTGACATTACGATAAATGTCTTTAGAGCCTCTTACTATGCAGTTTTATACATATTGTAACTACCATCTTAATGATTTTGATGAAAAAAAATCCTTTTATATGAACAATATGATTTAAGTTAAAATTTATCGAAATTAGTTGGGTAAAAAATAAGACATAGTAACAAAATTTATTGAGTTGAAAATATATAAGATGATGTTGATATTGACAGGACCTAATAATAAACTTTCTCAGAAGCGATAAGTTTATCTCATGTACGCACCAGTCTACTCATTAGAAACACTACACACTAGAAATTGCTTTAAAAACTTCATTTAAATCTACCATTTACTATTCGTAGGATGTACCACTACTGTAAACTTAAGGCAGATTTACATTCAGTCGGTAACTGGCGTCAGTCGACTGGCGAGTCGGTGTCAACTTGGCATTACTCTCATGTAAAACTACTCGAGTAAATAGTTTAAGGGCCGGTATCGCCGCTTACAGATAGTATATCCACAACTTTATTTGACAGATGTTGTATGAAGAATCTGTCAAAAAAGTTATGGATAGCCTAACAGAAACTTTCTCAGTAAACGGTGAAACAGGCCCTTAGTCAGCTTCGGCGCCAGCACTGATGTCAGTTACTCAAATCTCGCAATAAAGAAATAAACTGACAAATTAATTTGATTACTAACGCTTTCAATTACATTAAAATGGGGTACAATTTACAAGCCACGGTCACAAGTCTATGTAGTCTAATGTAGTCAACACGGGGACTACAAGGAATGCCAAAAAAGTACAACTAAGAGAAAAACAGCTTTATATAGTTTAAAAGTCTATATACAGCCAGGAACAAACAAATATAAATTAAACTATAACAGTTGACCGCGACGATTTTACATAATTCTTATTTTTATAATAGAATGATACACTAAATAGCTAATAGATGGCATTAAAAAGTCAGTCTCACAACAAAAGTGACATTCCCCGATTTTTCCGTGTGGTCTTCAAGTATGATCTAGGGCTGACATTAGGAAGGTTATGGACCTAATGCTTTCTGCATTGTCGCAGCGGTCAGTTAAGATTGTGAAGGACGCTTAGCTCTGATCTTCGTATATTTAGAACTTTGTACCGACTTTTAAAACGTAGGTTCATTAGATTTTTCAGATTGAATGTGTGAATAAATTGCATTAAGAGGAATACATACACCAATGGCATTGACCATACATTTGGAGTTTCGAAAATCTCCCCCCACTAACAGTTAATATACAATTAAGAAAAACAAGAAATGAGAATTCCTTCTCAGGTAGTATAGTATTACTTATATTGTATTGTATAGTTCATTTTAACCGGTTAGTTTCGTAGTTATTCCAGTATTTTTAATATAATATATTTTAAATAATTATAAGCTTAGGGAAAAATCTTCGCTAGTAATGAAAGAATAAAGATCATTTTATAATATATATTTTTTTAAATAATGATTTTTGCTTAACGTTTCAAGATACTAATAAGAGGTCAAACTTACTCCGCCGGTCCATGTATAAGCCTTAAATACAAAATCATAACTAAGCCCAACATTACCTTGTTCTCCTCTTCTCAAGTCTAAAATTACATTTTAATGTTCATGGTTAAAGTGGTGTTATAATGTTCCGTTTCGGTGATGATCTGAATAATTTGCACAATAATAAACGGAGTTGAATTGTAATTAGACAAAAGTTTGCCAAAACACTTCGCTTTTAAAAATTTTAAAAATTGACATTGAAAAATGTTTGGTCTCTACTAGATAGCTTCTCAGTTTGATTAAGAAGTAACTTTATGAAGTTTAGAAAATATTAATAACTAATTTTATAACACACACGTTGTTAATACAAGATTCCTCACTAGCCTACCTCATAAGGTAATATATAATCATCAATGTTTAGTCCTTGTATTGTAAGTGATACGTTAGACAAGTTACTCGATATAGAAGAACATTGCTTAAATTACAAGATGACGCGGTAAACTTTTATCACTTAACTTGTAAAATTTCACAAATTAAAAACCAATGGACTCTCACGATCAAAATTAACATTATACGAATCGGTCCAACTGTTCTCTAGTTTTAGCGAGACTAAGGGCTTGTTTTGCGACTTCTTGATGCCGAATAGGCTATCCACAACTTTTAAGATAGATTCTCAATCTGTGGTAAAAACTTTATGTAGGTATGCAGTCAAAGCTATTATTACTTTCCTTTTTTCGGCCCATAACTATTTTAATTTTGAATGAAATATGAATATAAAATGTGGAGGGGAAGTGAACAGTATTTGAGCATTTAGATTCAGTAGTTATAGCACCCTTGGCCGACGGCCAGCAGCCAGACAGATCACAGATTACTCTTAATTCTCCGTTCATATTTATTTTACCTCGTAGTCACTATACTATTTTATTAATTGTTGTTTCTATTTAAGTATTATTGTAATTTTTGTGCACACTAAAGTATATTTGTTTGTTTACTCCATTCGCCGTAAGTTGACACGAAATTTCATAAAAATGACAAAACCAATATGAAGTTTCGTCCCGACTTTGAACGTACTTTTGGTTACTTTGAACATATATAAATATTTGTGTAATGTTTGTGCAGTTAAGACAATTTATAAGTATTTTTTTATATTTATATGTTCTATATAATACCACGTGCGTTGTATGTTTAGTCATAAGTACATTAGATTTATTTTTATTTCTGGTTGTCTGGAAGAAACCGCTTTTAGCTGTAAGACCGCTAATTTGTACCGTTCCTTTATTGTGTTTAAGTTTTGTTAAGTTGTGTACAAATAAAGAATTTTCTATCTATCTATTAAATCCGAAATGTGTAAAGTACTAAGTTAATCGACATAGCAAAAAGAATATCTATTAGTAAGCTCATTTAACTATAGTTAATATTTAACACTAATTAGTCGAGACTAACCGGAATTTACGAAGCAAACATTTCAATTCCACAAATTAAACGTCAAAAACTGTTGTTACTTTTAACTAGACATTAAACGTTATTTACAACCAAAAACAAAAGTAATTTATAATTGTGATAAACATAATTTGTTTTCGCGTGCCGTACTCGACACATCACACTTATGAAAACATTAAATTTTTCACGACTTTTCAGCCATTTAAAAAAATCCCCCTCAAAATATAAGTCAACGGTTAATTGAGTCATTAGTTTAAGCTCGCGTGACTATGTTTGTTAGTGCTAAAACTAGCTAACCTTGTTAGAACCTAGCTTAGTGCTCCGGCTTTGGTTGTATTACAAAGACTAAATTTACCAACTAGAGAGCCGATTTTTTTATGATATTTAGGGGGCAAGCGAGCAGACGAGTTAACTGATGGAAAGCAGCTGGCGTTGCCCATGGACATTTGCGACATCTGAAGAGTCGCAAGTGCGTGGCCGGCCTCTATGAGGGAATAGGGAATGGGAATAGGGATTAGGGAAGTTTGTCCACCGGTAAACCCGCTCACTGAACGAAACACAGCACAACGCCGTTTCACGCCAGTTTGCTGTGAGGCCGCGGTATCACTCCGGTCGAGCCGGCCCATTCGTGCCGAAGCATGGCTCTCCCACGTCGATGATGATGAACTATTGCTAAGAACACTTTCCATCATGTCTGCTTTTGAACAAATTATACTTAAAATGAGTCTTACCCTCTTCGGTGAGTACCATGTTCCACAGACACAAACTATTAACAAACACTTATTAAGTCACAAATCTTTCATCGTAGAGTTTAAAAAAAATGTCACCTTAAAGACAGTAGTAAGTTTCAAACGCTTTGCAATTGAGAAGAGAAAGTTTAAATGTTTGTGACAAAGGCTTGTCATAAATATAGCTCTAACTTCTGATCTCTCCGCGTAGAATGTTGTAATTTCCTTTTAAGGTGCAAGTTTTTAACCCATTAAAAAAGTTGACTCACTTTATGTATACGCGAATGTCTCAACTAGGATGATGCTATTTCGATGTATCAAATAATAAGCAATTTCTTCAAGGAGGTTCTTGTTGTATAATGTTTTAAGATTTAATGAAAAAGCCCAAGATGTATAAAAACTAGCACTAACTAGGTAGCTCTGCCAAATTTTCTAATGGTTTTTTATTTGTGGTATCCCTGTGGAATTCTAAATTCAAATGGACGTGCTGGCGACGCGTCGGCGACAGGAGGGCCACACTAACGGATGTCGTACTAAACCCTTACACCTGACATTCGTATTTTCCGTGTCGTGTGGAGCCGCCATTATAATGAACATTAAACTTAACAGTGTAATTATTTATTTCCAACGATTTGTTTCCAAAATGTTTTAATATGTAAACAGATAATTGTCGTTAAAATATACATACTAATATAAAATCCAAAAGTGCGTCTGTCTGTCTTTTACCTCTTTACGTCCAAATCACCGAATCCATTATGCATAATTTGAGTCCCGGGGAAGGCCAGTTTTCTGTGAGGCCGTGGTATCACTTCGGTCGAGCCGGCCCACTTACATTATACTAACCAATGAGGTGATATTTTCATACGAGTTTACCGTGCCAGTCCATAATGAGAGCCTTCCTCATTCCTGTAAGTAGTAACCACCTCACTGACATGACTACTTACGTTTACTCGTTTGCATAATTCCGAAGAAATATGCTGTGAGTTTTTAGGCACAAATTGCAGGTGAGTGCACATATGTGAGTTGAACAGAGGTATGTTTTATGAATTAAAGCATTTATAAACGTTTTAAGCGGTCGGGATCAAACACCCAACAGAGGTGACATTTGTCTGGTTGATGTGTAAATAGACAGTGAAGAAGTCGCTTGACGAATCAACCGACCTCCACACGGTGTATTTGTATATCGACCGGACCAAGGTTACGTGTGTTGGGTGGTTTATCCCGACCGTCCAGAAAGCCCTTAGCCGGTTAGTGTTGTCCAATTTCCATCTAGAATACGAGAAGATTGAAGTTGGACCACAAGAAGATAGGCAAAAACCTATCTCCAGCCACAGTCGTTGTGACAATACTGTGGAGAGAGTTACGATCATTGCCTATGATTTTGGCCGCAGCATTGTGCAGTTCCGGTATATCACTTGTGTCCCTTGTTGCAGGGGAATAAGGTTCAAAATAGCGAGGTGTTACGCGTTTTACTAACGAAACTGTTACCGGTTATTGCATCTGTCAACATTCATCATCATCAAAGCAACTCCAGGACACGTCGAAATCCTAATGTACCGTGGTCCTAATGCACCGTGATCGGTACATAGTAGGTGATGTGCATCTCGTAAGTCATCCTAGAACCAAAAAAATAAAATCTCGGAACGATCAACGAAAGGTTCTCAGCAATCCAATAGTTTGAAGCAATAAATAGTATTTAATATTTGTCGATACTCCATACCGAGTGCCGAGAGCAAGTTTTCTTTTTGACATTCGACAATGAAAGTTACTAGGATTTTTATATGGGATTTGTACATGTGACCGTCAACATCGCTAGATGGCGCTGTACTAATCCCATATAAAATCCTATGCAAACACGAAACGCGGTCACGATCGAATTTCAAAAAAAAAACTCGCATCTCTCACTCTATGTATATTTTAGTTCCGCAAGAGACCGCTAGAGGCGCTGTAAAATTTTAAATATAATCCATAATAAAAAGTTACGTATTCGCTATCGAATGTCGACATTCGACAAATACTTTTTTTTAATTCATGTCAAAGCCACTGTACACACCGAATAGTCTGTGTACCTCCAAAACCTTTGGTATATTTCTAGATGTAGCTTGAGCAGAAAAACTTTGTGGAACACTGGTTTAGAGTACGAAACATAATCTGACAAGAGTAATACAAAACGATAATTACGTTAAAACGTTTAGCGCAGTTAAACGTTAACCGCAGTTCAGGTTAACAGCGGGTTTTGGGTCAAACGGCGGTTGACATCTATTGTATTGTGACAAGTGTATTGTGCTAACTTATTACTATAGTGCTTTGGGACTATCTAGAATTCCAGGCGATAGCGGTCATTAACCCTCTGTTAAAAAGCGTATACGTTTGTGATGTCTAAATTTCAAATTAGCTTTTAAAATACCTAATTAAATAAAAATTGGTTATTTCATATTATAGCTTGCTTTAATACGAAAATTAAAAAAAAACTGCTTTTCTGGTACCTTTAAATCTTTTCCGATATTTTTGCTATTTCTCTATGCGAGTAAATTACCCAGCCTCACAATATTTACACTAGAAGATAAGGTTGAAATGCTAAAGATAACTGTTTTGTTTGTTATGTTAGAGATACGAAAGATAAGCTATGACAATTTGCCGAACACTGTGTGCGAACCTAAAGGCCTTCATATACCTGAATACCGATCGTTCATTTCGGATTGTTCGCACGCTGGAATGACTAAATACAACAAACAATCGTCAGTTCGGCGTGCGATCAGTCCCAAATCCAGACTCTGAACTGATCAATCTATATCGCCTTATAATACGGTGGCTTGAATTAGTCAAAAACTAGCGTGAAACAGTGTTGCGCTGTTTCATTCAGTGAGTGAGCCTACCTGAGATCCAACTTCCCTACCTCTCATTCCCGTAGCCTATTCCCTCATAGTAGGCTAGTCTGCTCTCTTGCTTCGTAAATTCCATAAAAATCTCATTTTTTTTGTAGTAGATTGAACAGCAAAACTCAAGTCCCATCCCATGTTATCTTCGGTATTTTCATTACTTTTAATTAGTGTGCGGAGAAAATAAAAGTGTTTTTCTCGTAGTCCTGAACTTTTACTACCGGATCAGACATTCTCCGAACATGTAACTGTCATTCGTCCCTTATTTTATGACATTTTTGTGTTTTTGTCACGACACTTTTATTTTGTTGTAACAATAAGGAAATTAAACAAAGGACGTTGTGACAAAGATGTTCGTTCTAGAAATAAACTTGTATTGTTTTATTATCGATTGTTGGGCAAGGAAATAAAACAAAAATTTTGAAAGCCAAAGCAAAAACAAGCTGCTATTATATTCGAAAAGGATATTATGTTTTGGTTCCCGTGTAAGTAAAATTTCAGCGGATCTTTGGCTGTTAAGACAATAATTTTATGTTGGTGTTTGTTATTTGACAGGAGTTTATCTATTAACTTCCTTTTGATGTCATGTAAAAATAGTTTACCAATAAATAGCGCAAATGAAAAGGTATTACAAGGTTTGTTTGAATGATTATCGACTACCTATAATTACAAGGTACAGCTTTTAGAAGAAAACTTACAGATTTCTCTTGAAGATATTTGAATGTTTACGTGACATTGTACATGCTTGATTTCTCTGCGTTGTTGGAATTATCGAGTACGTTTTGTCGAGGTACCCGGGTTGGTAGAGATTTCGTAGCGACTTCGTCAATAATGTTAGGGTTGTCTCGCGGTGTCAATGACCTCCAGCTGACATGTGCCAAGTACTAATGTGAGTTACTAATTACCGACTAAAAATACTCGGTTCCGTTGTAAAACAGACGTCGAAAATTATTTGATTATAAGAAAATAACAAATTTTGTACAATTTTGAATTTTAGTAGTAGTTAGACTCTAATCTTTAAGTTTACTTCGAGTGTCATTTAGGATTCAAGGTTTTTCGACTTTTTAAAACTCTTTAATTTCTACCCATCCGTAAATGAAGAAAACAAATTATTCAGTAAATTATGTTGCCTGCTGTTAAAAAACTGACGGTAATTTTCTATCCACATTCTTAGAACAGATGCGGACCGTTTAAAATTAAACAAATCAATAAAACTTTTGAAAAATCTGTGTTTCCAACAAAAAAACACCTCTCCCTGTACCCTATAAATTATGAATGACAAACAAAAACGAATATTATTGAAAAAAAGGTTACTTCCCTTTTGTTTCAAGTTGGAGACCTTTTCGTATCGATCCCCGCAGGTATGTGAGTAGGGCTGGCGAGCGGCCAAGGGATGAAAAGTGGCTCTTCAGCAAAATCTTTACTACTGACTTGATTTATTTAAAGTGACAGTAGAAAAGTATAAGTCATATGTTTTATTTGAAACGAAACAATCTAGACACTAAATGTACATTTTAAATTAAGAAAATTAAATACGTGTTAAATGCATTTTCTTTACAAAAAGAATTAACATCCCACCTAAATGTTTTTGGTGGGATTAAAGTTACTTTTAGCAATGTTACGTTCGTATTACACATTCACACAATTATACGAGTTGCTTTAAGTTTAATACAAGTCAACTTAATTATTATTATGGTATAAATAATATTAAAAAATAATATCATAGCGGTTTCTAATTAATTTAGATTTAGAGTTAATGTCTAGCGCTAACGTCAAAACTAAAAAATAGACCACAAAAAAATGTTGATTAAAGTCTGGCCGAAAAGCTTCTGAAATTAGGAAAATACCAGTTCTCGTTTCTCCAGAAGCCACCAAATATTACACTTTTGATACAGCCAACAAATATTTCTCTTTTATATTTGATGTGACAACCCTACATAAGACTAGATGATTTATTGCTTGTTTGTTCAAATAATCGATCCCGAATTTACTGCCGTGCGATATCATGTTTTGTGTGTAAGAAAATAAGGTGCATTGTTCATCGTCGGGTGTGGTACCCTGCTGCTAATGGCATAACGCGAATACCTTGAGGCCGAGTTGCCAGATGCACCTCACTGACCTTTACATCGCCAAATTTGAAAATGGAACAAATCTGGATTCCTATGTTTTAGTTTTTTTAGACCAATCTGCACTGAGATAAAAAAACATTTTGGAGGTGATTGGTGAAGTACATAACTAAAGTTGTAACTTGTAGCCTCTAGCCAGACAAAGACTAAGTACAATGAAGCTTTCTTATCCTCTTTAAGCTCAAAAAACATTCATTTCGACAACAACATAATCGGCACGATTGTCGTGTTGTCACATTTACTGCTGTCTATCACAGTTTGTATGACAAATGTTTGATAGACGGCCAAGTGCCACTGAAAACATACTGATGGGACAATTTGAATGGGAATTGTACATTCATGTGTGCAAACTATAAGGTGTACGTCGCGGACGATACTTTGTTTTCAGCTCGATATGCCTTTTTAAAGTTAAAAAGGCTACTAATTTTCGCACTAATTGAAATCGTCATATTACTCCTGGCAACACTGCGGCGCGGGGCGGCGGGGTTTTGTGTACCGCGCGTCAGACGGTTTCGCAGCTCATTTTACTCCCAATTCGCTTCGTGCCTTCAATCCCATTGAGTCGATATCGTTTGATACGATCGCGTTTATTTTTGTATCGCTCGAATATGTTTTGAGCGTTTTTGTGTGCGATTAATGCCGCACTATATCGCTTTGATTCCCGCTCAATTAACATCAAAGTGCTTCATTTGAGGTATTCAAATGTATCGGCCTAAAACTTTAGACGTCCAATTACTATTAGAGCATACAGCCGAATGCATGAAAGAGCTAAATCTAAAATTGCCTACTAATTTTTTAGTAGCGTGCGAACCCCAGTGTTCTATAGGAGATTATATATTACGAAATGATTAGGAATTACCGTCTCGGGGAGAGTGAGCTGATTTTACATGCAAATGTAAACGACTCTTAACAAATTATACGTCATCAGGTTAAGTCTCAAGACGCCGTGGTGCTTTGTACCCCAGCCCAAGGGTTAATAATAGATTAATCCGACAGAATGTCGACCGAAATCGTCTTATATTTCATTCCTTCTCACACTAAATAATAATTCCACGGATCTTTTGTTAAACCATAGGAATATCGGCAAACGTCTTAACACCTGCGTAAAAAAAACATAACGTCAAATTGAAACATTAACGTCAATGTCAGTTTAGTACAGTACAAGTAGCAATAAAATTAAGCACTCGTTACATAAAATGAAGTCGTAAAACGATATCAACACGAGCACAATCAAAGCGACATCAAATATAATTTGTATGGCGGATTGAAAGGCGAATGAAAAGAAAATGGCCGCCCCTTCGCGAGGGTCGCGGTCGGGATGCCGGGGGTTCCCCGAGCAGGGGTGACGTCCGGGGGTTACCCGCGTTTTGATATGCCATTACCGTTCACTCTAAGTTTCGCTACTTCCTACAGAGGAAGACGAATCGCGACACTTTTTTGTCAAATGTTTTTTCTTTGGAAAGCGGCATTAGTAGGATTATTGTGGTCCCATGCACCTTAGCCAAGTTTAAAGGACGATGTGCAGAAATGTATGGAGCCTGGGACCACTCGCTAATCTCTAATAGCAAACATCATGTCTATATATAATAACATTTGTAGTATAATAAAGGTTGTAATAAACATGTAATATACATGTAGCGCACTACCAGATTGTGCGATAAGCTCTGATAGCGGTCGTCCCACCGAAATGCGCCATATCTAATATCAACCGAGTACGAAATAAGGCGCGTTACATACATAGCGTTTATGCGTTTAAGTTTTTTTTGGACGGATCACTTAATAGCCTGTGTACCTAGAATTTGAACGTCATTGTAATATTGTGAGAGAAGTAAACGAGAACCGAAAAAAAAATTCGGTCATAAAATTCTTAATTTAAAACAAGCATTTGTTTTTTTTTTTTTGTAAAGTTTGTAGCAGGATGCCGTTTCGATTTTAGTGCAGTTGTAATGTTTGTTGTAAGTTTATTGTCAAAGGTATGACAGTCGGAAGATTTACTACTCTTGATGGTTATTGTCGTGGCTGGTGGATGTATTCTGAAAGGTTTTCGCTTTACTTCGGCGTCGTAAAATTATGATTCATAGAGATAGACCCGCCTTGAAACTAGAAAGTTCATTCATTTTAAGCTGCTATAAAGAATAGTTATTTGCTTTTACATTAGACTATCTGTTTGCTTTTCACATTTATATTTAACACAAAATCCAGTTAACCACTGTTCTTTGCACTCAGAAATTTTCTGCATTTATGGCCAGTTGTATATTTAACACCGTTTTTAATTGAATAATGTTTTGGCGAAAACTAATCGAAAACATAACAGATAAACTCTAGTCGAAAATTTCAGGAATCGACAGTAGAAATGTTTGTATACCTTGTCCAAAAAGATTCCGGCGGTCACAGCTGGAACATAAACTTTCTGACTCAACTCCGGTACAAATGTAATCAAAAAAAAATCCAGTACAAGGTGTATCATTAAAGACGCGCTTTTGCCAAGCTGGACAGCGTAAACGCGTCGTGTGTATCGAGCCTAAGTTTCCTTACAATAGTAGTGATTTTCTTCAAGTTATCGTAACACATGTACGCGATAGTGTTGCTATCTGTGATCGATGTTGTTTAATTACTGGGACGTTATCGACTCGATATGATTTATTGATATTGCCCTCCGTATCTATCGATATTTTCAATTTTTGGTCGGCGAGATACGCCGGGTTTTCCACTGCGCCTTGTGAGATATACGTTATTGATTGTTTCCTATTATCACAGCACATATGTATAACGACATAATACGATTTATTGCATGTAAAACATGATTATTACTTATCTTGTAGAGACATATTTTTGCTAAATATACATATTGTACATACCGTATATATTCTGATAAAGCCCATATGTTCTTAGATTTGTTAGGAAGACTATATAATTTTCAAAATCAGTTTTATTCTTCTTTCTATTCATCTATTAAAGCTGACCATCGAATAACAAATATGACCGTATCACGATTCACGAGAGATAAGTTCATTTTCCTCTATTCCCATCCCATCTTAAAGGCCGGCAACGCACTTGCGATTCTTTGGACGTCGCGAGTGTCCATTGGCGACGCGACGGCAGTTGCTTTACATCAGGTAACCCGTCAGCTCGCTTGCCCCCTAAATATCATTAAAAAAAAACTTAGCGACGCACTCTTTAATTACCTTCAGTGCTTATGGACAGCTAGAATCTAGACTAGGTATCACAGACGATGGGATCCACAATTGGGGCCCAGCTGTCCTCTAATTGATGTTATTGGAGACCAATTGACATCGATGTCGAGATCTATAAATACTGACAATTGATTACGACTAACATTGATACTTTACGCTGACAGGATCAAGTATCGAGACCACCTCGATGCTGGCGAGAAGCCCAACTCAGCTAGAATATCTGATATCACATGCATCAGGCATAGCATGGATGATTTGGCATCCATGCTATTCCTGATGTGAATTTAAATCTGAAATATAAATGAACTTGAATAAATTATATTAAAAAGGACCGTGTTAAAGAGGTTATTACTCGACTGCGCTTGAAGGAGGGTTAGGTTTTTCGAGAGTACAATTGTTTGGCACGCTCTGCAGCGTAAGCCTTTGATGGATTTTAACGTATGAGGTATCGTTAGATTCGTCTTGACAGCGCAAGTGACACTGGGTACATAAAAAAAATAAAATATCAAAATGTCGGATTCTGAAGTCAAAATTTTGAGGTGTCAAAAATTTTTTCCGTCCATTTAGGTCGAGTAGGGTATCAAAATGAAGGGCTTTGAATAGTCATTCTAGAAATATGTATATCTTGATGTTTAAATTGCAACGGTTCCCGCAGTCGGGTTTTCTGTTTTGGACATTTGGCTTATTGCTAACTGTAATTTCTCCCTGTCTAGGTGGTAGCGGTCATTGACCCTCTGTCGAGAGAATTTGTCATTTCTATACACAACACTTTGTTGTACTTGTCAATAGCGGTTTGCATACTGTCATTTTTTACAGAAACCTAATAAGAAACCGGGTGGTCTCCAGATTAGCTTATCGCATCCACGTAGCTTGGGATTAACGCTGTTAGCCGAATTGTGTCACAGCTTTCTATTACACACTCGTGTCAAACACACGGTAAGTTAGTTGGGATTACATACTAATCTTATGAGGCATCGAAAATGATGAAACTGGCAGTGGATGAAGTCTTTCATCTGTTTAAAAAAATCCAAGGTCGGTGAATTTTGTAAGTAGCTTTTGCTCGTACGATCAAAATTCGTTCATACTCTTTTGCCGGATAAACATCCAAGAAAACTTTAACGTTTAAACATTAATAGACTAAATGTTAATAGTAAACAACTAACAATGCAAGCATCGTCAAGGTATGCGGACACGAATGTCTTTGAAACCGCAATAACTTTAGGAATTAGAATTAGGATTTTAAACTTTCTCCTTGGCTTACTCTTAAAGTTTCTATGGTTAAATGCTAATCGTTTGATCTTCCCTCGTCTGAGGGAATGTTATAAGAAGCTTAGGTATCTGCATAAGCTCTAAAAATTCCTCACACTTAAGTGACATACGGACAACCTTGCATTGTCTCTACCTCAGCCCTTACAAAGGTTTGCGTTTAATGATCACTATCTATATTGTAAAGGCTCGAAAGATTTAAGGGTTTTTGAGACTATAGATCGGGATGGATGATTCTGCCTTTTTTGTTGGTCATAAAACACAGCGGGGATCGAACCCGCAGCCCGCCGAGTGTTTCGTCGTTATAAATTATGTTTCGATACTATCTTTTGGCATTTACTTTGTTTCAAGTTATGATATAAACACAAAAATTTTAGATTTAAGAAATTAGCATAGCTTGTAAATTGATAAGGCTTTGCAAAGAGACTTGAATCTAAGATAATATAATAAAGTAAAGTATCTAAGTCAAATCATTAACTAACTAGAGGTCGAAATTCGACCATAAAAATTTAAATCTATCGTGAAGGGGAGCTACAAAAAATAGAATCGATTCTCAATTCAACCAGACACTTCAATTTGGCATTAATGTCTCTTTAACATGCTATTAAATTTGATAAAACAAAAAACAGACGTCAACCATAAACAATAGAAAATTACGTGTATGATTATCGTGTCATGTCAAAATATTGTAGTGTAGTGTGTGTGTGTTGTAGTGTGCGTAGCGATTTATTTATTAAAAATATCATATAAAAGCATATTTTAAAATAATATTGGTATTTCACGCTCCTTCACCATCTCAACTATAACTGGGAGAAATTTCATGCTTTTACGTCTACGTGCCTCGCGTATTAATATATAAATATTATATAGAAAAGTAATACTATTTATATAGTATTCAGTAGCCTCAGTTATGAGTTATTATGACTAACAGGCGCGGTAACCCGAGGCGGGCCATGTTTGATAATAACCGTATTCATAGCTGACGTTAAGCAGTTAGGTTCAAGTACGATATACTTTAGATTACACTGTCATGGTTCATTTATGCAGACGTCTCTTAGGTCGATTTTACTAAATAATCTCACCAATACAACTATATGTATACAATAATTCCTGTTTGCATGTGTTTGTCACTCAATTCCTCCTAAACGACTTAACCGATATTGATGAAATTGTGTGTGTTTAAGGAAATTGACAATGGTTTAAATTCACAATTTTGCTTAAAAGAACACCGTCTGTCGGGTTAGCTAGCATCATTATAGTTAAGATGCAGTTTCAGTATAGTTAGTCATAGTTAATTGATAAATCAACTTTGACCGCATTGCAATTTAGCGAATATTTCAATAATAACTAGTACCTATTTAGTAACAAAAACTCGATCGGGATCCGGACAGGACCAAATTAGTTATCCTATTTTACTTAATATAATAAACGTGAAAGTTTGTGACTTTGTTACTTCATCACGCTTAAACGGCTGGAGCGATTTTGATAAAATTTGGCATGGAGGTAGCTGGTACTATGGATTAACACATATTAAGCTACTTTTTTTGCGGGTAGCGCCGCTGAGCACAGCTAGGTAATCAATATTCCATACGAATATTATAAGTGGGAAAGTGTCTTGCTGGTTGTTTTTTTGTTCGTCTTGACGAAGCAACCAATCGACTTGTATTGTCGATTTTTGGCATAGACTTAGTTGAAAGGATGGAGAGTAATATAGGCTACTTATTTCACCCGAGCGTATCCACTGGCAACTGATATTACCGGGGTACCAATACAAAGTCTGACTTCTGAGGTACGACCATTTTATGGTTTACTGAAAAATCTATCCCAGCTGTTTTCCAGCTTAATATTAGACGGTACATGAAACAGCTAAGCAACGAGTAAGACAGTCATGAAATAACGATTGCATCATATTATTGTTTTCAATTAATTGTGATTTGAGTCATACCTAGTTGTTTACAAAGTTATGTAGTACAATTCAAAGTTATGACAAATATTTAAAATATCCTAAAACTAAAGATTCGACGGCCATGTTGAGTCGGACGACAACCTTCCGATACATAATATTGTATTCTGAATAGGTACATTCAGAGAAGTTGAAACAGATACAGATCGTGGCCGTGAATCTGAGTAATTTCGGTCGGGTTATGTCAAACTCAGCCGACATATCACGGCTTACATGGAATTGACATATTCCGACCAAATGACATAGATACACCAACTGGATTTCTTTCAATGTCCTCCGGTCGCAAAAGTAATGTAAAATGCACAGAAATATGTAAAATGCACAGAAATAGCTACAGTAAAACTTTCATGATTGTAATATGAAACTTTCATAATATCTCAAGTTTTTAACCTCCTTAAAAACACTATCCAGTATCTATTCCAGTAAAAACATATTTTTAAACGTGTCATGTATCATTTCTAAATTACGAAGAAAATATTTTCGAAAAGATATGAATCGGGTGAGCGATGGGTGGCCATAATAACCATTACTCGACTAATATTTTCGACCTTATTCGTATTGGATAAGATTTCATTTAACATTATATCTGCGCATACATAACGTATGCGCAGGCGCAGCGGGCAGCAACCCGACACTGCACCATTAATTCTGGGATGTTTCGTCTTCGGTTTATCTGATGGTAGCCTTCAATATCTCACTAACTATATATAGCTTACATCAAAAAATCATACATAACACTTTAGTAGTGTCCAATGTCACAGGAACGCGATATTGATGAAATGAGGTATTAGAAGATGTCAATAATAGATTTTTTTAAAATTAAATTTTAAATAATGATGTTCTAATAACATGCAATGCCGTCAGTAAAAGTTAGTCGAACCGAAATTGAGGGTGAACAACGTGTGATGCGAAAAAAACGCTAAAATATAAAAGTTTGCTTAAAATGTTTCTGTTGTTCGTATGTTTTTATCATGACGCATATAAAACGCTAATGCGAAAGGTGGTAAAATTCATTGGTTGTTTTATGGAAATTATCCAAGAATTTAGGACATAATGATTAGCATAATTTCGTTGACGAACTATCACGCGAGTTTAGTATGGATAAGACCGTAGCTTGCGAGTTTATAGACATTTAACAATCGCCTATCTTTAGCATAAAGAGAAGTTTGCTAGAAAGTTTAACCTGTAATAATTAATTACAATGTCCTAAACCCGTCTATTAGAACTTAGATACCATAAACATGGTCTGTATATTTACATTTCCGCAAGAACACCGTTTCTACTATAATAAACGGCAGGACAGAATTAAAACTAAACAATGTGGTGGGGTATTGTGGTGAAATGAGACGCGTCCTACATAGTGTATGCAGTACGCTGTGTACAGTCTGTACAGAACAATGCTCTATGTCCTTACGTTTATTAAACACAGTAAAGTGTAAACCACAGGATATACGCATTCGAAGACTCTCTTGTGAAAAACGCGCGTTAAAGTTGTCCGTGTTTTATTTTTTTTAAACAGGCGTTCCTGTAGGCGAAGTCGAATACTAAATAAGCTCTAAACGTCAAAATATTCGTTTTTTACTTTTTGTACTGTAACATTTCATGGCTATGAAATTGCAATAATTTTTATTTGCAAGAATATTGTAGCAAATAGATATTAAAAAACAAATGCGTATAATTGTTGAGAACACATCTAAATTGCGTTTTGTTCATAAATGAAAGCAAGCAATTCCATAAAATATTTATTTTTTTATAAAAAGCAGACGGAAATACTAATATTAAGCTATGTAAACAAGTGATTAATTTTATAGTATAAGGTCCAACGGTCTCGTGTTAGGTATGTTGTAAAAGGTGATTTAAAACTTAATTCGAATTTTGAATTAATTTACGTATAGAAATTGACACAACATTTAAAATAGTTATTATAAATGCGAAAGTTTTTGTCTGTTTATTTGTTGGTTTGTATTTCCTTTACGACCAAGCAAACAACAGACGTGATTTTTGGCATAGATTTAGTTAAAAGTATAGAAATTAATATGCTAACTACTTTTGGTGTAGGAAAACATTTTGTTTATAATGGGACTTACAACAACATCAATATCTTTCGTGAAAAATCCGGAAAAATATTTTCCGCGATATTTTAAATTCCACATAGTTAGGGGCTGTCCCTGTCATTATTTGTAGTTTCCAACATTCAAAGCAAGACAAATGTGAAACATGAGATTAAACAATTAGCGACACAACCAGCAATCTTCCCTTGTTTTAATTACCTGCATCGTCACAAAGGTCTCTTATTGTGTTCTTCCGTCTGGGGCCGAGTAAGAGAGAATTAATAAATCTTGAAACTAGGCCGGTTAAGAATTCCACGATAATTATTTCTTAATTATGAAAAACTAGATCTTGGCCGGCTTCGTTAGCAAAGTCTTAATAAGAAAGAATGGAGTGACAGATTTATAGCTCGGGTCAGAACAATATGCGCTACTTTACCCGACTGCGGTATAAGAGTGTTGTATTAAGTGATATGTATATAACGACTATGTATGTTTCTTGGACAAGTTCTCCGGCCGAAACGGTAGGTCGGATTTATGTATGAGAGGTATCACTAAATTTGTAAGTGAATTGGTACAGATACAATTTTATTGGTGGATGTTTGAATTACCGTCTAAGAAGAATTGGCCGTTGCCTGCATAGCATGGCCACCGTAGAAAAGGTTTTTCTACAGCGTAATGAAAAATGTGACAGATTGACAAAGGAGATCTGTCAGTTTATCCTAAATTATCTGTCTGTTTTCATATTCTTTCGTAACTCTACGATAGTCTAGATATGCCTTCAGATAATATTATAATAATAATTTCTATGGACGCTTCACACCACGTCAGTCTGGCCCCGTGGTAGTAGTTAAGCATATTTAAGATTTTTATTATATGATACACATATTTAATACACATCCACGACCCAGGAACTTAGAAAAACTTTCGTTCAACCAAACAAAAAGGTGTTCAACCACTGCGCCACGGAGGTCGCCGTCGGATAGATCAACAGTAACTAAGGACTATTGTACGCCAGTAGTAGAAAACAAACGGTCGATTGTTTACCGACGCGGGCGTCGAACCCGCTATATCCGACCACGGTTAACCAGTAATTAGAAGGTGTTAGATAACACGGAACGGGAATACTACTTCTGTTTATATTTACCTAGTATCTACCTATGGACATTAAATACGTGAATATGCGAGTTTTAGGATCAGCTATCTGCAACTTATTTGACGGATTCTCATCTGTCAAATATGTTGTGGACAACAATCCAACACTTATCAGGCAATTGATTCAATGACTTGTAATTTTAAGGCTCAGGGGGGTTATTATGCCCTCTTATTCAAAGCCAAGTATGAACATGAATTTCCACCATGAACCAAGAGTACAATCAATCGCATACGTGTAAAATTAAACAATAATCTACTTAAGTTCCCGAACGAATCGTTTTAGATTAGTTTCTGTTAACTACCGTACAACGGATAATGTTTTTTACAGATTGTAAGTATTATAGAAGCCCCTAAACACTTTCAAAATTCAAACACCGCTCGAATAGCGCGTTAAAATTAGAAAATATAACACTTTACGTAATAAATCGTTTATTATATCCTGTTTTATTTCTATAACGCTTCGTGGTACATAAATCGTGTAATGTTTTCCCTCCCACACTGTTACACTGTTGTTATAGGTTCGACCATCGATATATGCTGTTTACGATTTATTTTTTGTTTACACTACACGGCTTAACGCTCGCGTAACGTTTATCTTCTATTTTATCTTTGTTTTATTGGGATTTTACGTTTACTATGATTTTGAGTGGAGTTTGAAATGAATTTAGACGTTAAACTTTCAATTCGAATGAGTATATAACCGATAATATGCTAAACTGAAGCCGTAATAGACTAAATTAAGTACATATTGCTTCTAGGATCTCTTAACTCTCATATTATATGCTACAAGGCTGCCTAGTTTCAAGTGCGGTTTTTAAACAGTATGGTCGTAGTTTTGGAATATTGTCTGAAACACGAGAGGCATGTGCGAATGACCCCATAACAGACATGAGTCGAGTCCCAAGCCCAGTGCCAGCAATAAATCTCAACATGTGGAAGCTGGCTAATAGTACAAAGAGAATTCTCGTTTTTTACCAAATACAAAGCTATGCAGCTTTACTGCACGTAAAACGAAATCCTAATTATAAAGTAAGTTTTATGCAGGTTTCCGACCTGCTACATTTTAAACTTTTAAATTTAGAAACAGAATTTATTCTTTAATTTTTTGTTGCTAGGTACCTATGTTGTGAGCCTAAGGGCCGATTTACACTTTATTAGATTTAGTTAAGCCGATTTAGTTAAGTTGCGAGTTAACTTGCGCGATCGGCGAGTTTAGTTATTTTTGACGTTTGAACGGTAAAATTGAGTTAAGTTGTAAGTTGTTAATTAAGTTGGCTTAAATA